>OZ004710.1:15206479-15509621 GCA_963924515.1 Vespertilio murinus | reverse complement strand
CTTACCCCTCCCACACAACTCCCCTCCTCACACCCACCCATACACTCCCTCCTCACACCCCTCCCCATACACTCCACCTCCTCACACCCCTCCCACACACTCCACCCTCACACCCCTCACATACACTCCCACCTCACCCCCTCCCACACACTCCCCTCCACCACACCCCTCCCACACACTCCCCTCCTTACCCCTCCCAACACTCCCCTCCTCACACCCCTCCCATACACCTCCCACCTCACCACCCACCCCAAACACACCACCCTACCCACACCCCCCACACACTCCCCCACCCACACCCCCACCCCCCACCCACACCCCACCACCCCCACACACCCCCCACACACCACCCACCTACCCCACCCACCCACACTCCCTCCACACATACCCCTCCACACACCCCCCCCACACCAACCCCACACCCCCACCTCAACACACCCCCACCACACCCCCCCTCCACACACCCCACCCACCACCACCCCCCCACCACACCAACCCCACCCACCCCCTCCACACACCCCTCCCAAACACCACCCCCACACAACCCCCCCCACACACACCCCACCCACACCCCACCCACCACACCCCACCCAACACCCCACCCACCCACTCCCCCCCCACCACCCCACCCCACCACACCCCCCCACCACACCAACACCAACCCACCACACCCCACCACACACCCCTCCCCACACACCCCACCTCACACAACCCAACACTCCCACCACCCAACACCCCTCCCCACACACACCCCACCACACACCCCACCCACACACTCCCCCCCCACACCCCACCACCACACCTCCCTCCCACACCCCTCCCACACCACACCCCCTCCTTACCCCTCCCACACACCCCCTCCTCACACCCCCAAAACACCCCTCCCACACCCCCCAACACACCCACCTCACACCCACCCCACACACACCACACCCTCACACCCCTCCCACAACCCCACCTCACACCCACCCAAACACTCCCCACCTCACACCCCTCCCAACACACCCCTCCTACCCCACCCACACACCCCCACCACACACCCACCCATACACTCCCCCCACACACCCCTCCCAAACACTCCCCTCCTCACACCAATCCCATACACCCCCCTCACACCCCTCCCACAACACTCCCCTCCTCACACCCACCACACACTCCCTCTCACACCCCTCCCACACACTCCCCTCCTCACACCCCTCCCATACACTCCCCTCCTCACACCCCTCCATACACTCCCTCCTCACACCCCTCCCATACACTCCCTCCTCACCCATCCATACACACCTCCTCAACCCCTCCCATACTCCCATCCCCACACCCTCCATACACTCCCCCTCACACCATCCCATACACTCCCCTCCTCACACCCCATCCATACACTCCCTCCTCACACCCCTCCCATACACTCCCCTCCTCACACCCTCCCATTCACTCCCCTCCTCACACCCCTCCATACACTCCCCTCCTCACACCCCTCCCATACACTCCCCTCCTCACACCAATCCCATACACTCCCCTCCTCACACCCCTCCCATACACTCCCCTCCTCACACCAATCCCATACACTCCCCCTCCTCACACCCCTCCACACACTCCCCTCCTCACACCCCTCCCACACACTCCCCTCCTCACACCCCTCCCACACACTCCCCTCCTCACACCCCTCCCACACACTCCCCCTCCTTACCCCTCCCACACACTCCCCTCCTCACACCCCTCCCACACACTCCCTCCTCACACCCCTCCCACACACTCCCCTCCTCACACCCCTCCTCACACACTCCCCTCCTCACACTCCTCCCATACACTCCCCTCCTCACACCCCTCCCATACACTCCCCTCCTCACAACCCCTCCCATACACTCCCCTCCTCACACCCCTCCACACACTCCCCTCCTTACCCCTCCCATACACTCCCCTCCTCACACCCCTCCCATACACTCCCCTCCTCACACCCCTCCCATACACTCCCCTCCTCACACCAATCCATACACTCCCCTCCTCACACCCCTCCCACACACTCCCCTCCTTACCCCTCCCACACACTCCCCTCCTCACACCCCTCCCACACACTCCCCTCCTCACAACCCCTCCCATACACTCCACTCCTCACACCCCTCCCATACACTCCCCTCCTCACACTCCCGCCATACACTCCCCTCCTCACACCCCTCCCAAGTACTCTACCTCCTCACATTCCCCCATGCACTCCCCTTCTCACACCCCCCATACACTCCCCTCCTCACACCCCTCCAAGTACTCTACCTCCTTACATTCCCCCATGCACTCCCATTCTCACACCCCTCCCATACACTCCCCTCCTCACACCCCTCCCAAGTACTCTACCTCCTTACATTCCCCCATGCACTCCCCTCCTCAAACTCCTGCCATATAATCCCCCTCCTCACACTCCTCCCATGCATCTCCCTCCTCACACTGTCCACATGCACTCCTGCTCCTCTCACTCCTCTGATGCACTCCTCCTCCTCACACTGCCCACTTGCACTCCTCCTCCTTTCATTCCTCCCATGCATCCCCCCTCACACTCCCTGAAGGATATAGTTTTAGGAAAAGCAACAGGTGGTTAGAGAGGAGCCTGAGCCCTGGCTAGTCCCTGTGCAGCTCCTGTTCATCCTGGCCCTGCTGCTGCTCCCCTGAGGTCTTCATGTGCCCATCTTAGGGCAATACTAGCACACCCATGACTGAGAAACAGGCTGTGGGCTGGTGCCCAGTCAATCCCAATGCTGATCCAGTTCCTGGTCCAGGTACAAATGGGGGAGAGGTGCTTAGGGGGAGTGTCCATAGGAGAGGCTCGCACTTGCTAGCCATGAGTCTTGTGTCTGGTACCCACCAGTCAGCTGAGTGGTCCACTGTGGTAGCACACTGACCACCAGGGGGCAGCTCCTGCATTGAGCATCTTCCCCCTGGTGGTCAGTGCCAGTCATAGCAACTGGTCAAATGGTTGAAGAGTCACTTAGATTTTTATCCTATATAATAAAGAGGTAATATGCAAATCAACCCTCACTCCCTCGCACAAGATGGCTGCCCCTATGTGGTCAAAGATGGCTGCGACAAGATGGCTGGCAGGGGAGGGCAATTGGAGGCAACCAGGCTGGCAGCAGAGGGCCATTGGAGGTGACTGGGCCAGAAGGGGAGGGCAGAGAGGTGCAACCAGGCCTTTAGGGGAGGGCAGTTGGGAGGGACCAGACTGTCAGGGATGGGCAGTTGGGGGCAATTGGGCTGGCAGGGGAGATGAGTTGGGACAATTGGGTCAGCAGGGGAGCAGTTAGGTGTCGATCAGTCTGACAGGGGAGTGGTTAAGGTGTGATGAGGCTGGCAGACAGGTGAGAGTTTAGGATCAGGCTTCAACCAGCAGTCAGACATTCCCCAAGAGCTCCCAGATTGGAGAGGGTGAAAACTGGGCTGAGGGACATTCCTTCAGTGCACAAATTTCATGTACCGGGCCTCTTGTATATATAGATTTATATATCCAAGTGGGGCAAAAGTGTCCTAGAAATGGTGGGTGAGGTCATTAAAATTAATCTGCCAACTGCAAATAACTAATACATGGTATAACTAATATCTAATAACTAATATCACAGGTATCTTTCGAAAGGCCAACAATATTTGCTTGAAGTGAAGGATAGAGGCCCAGAAACATAAATCTTTGGCATCGCTCATTCCCCTACAACCAACGATTAGAAAATAGACTTTTAAAAATATGTTATGAAAGATGATATCCAAATGGCCAATAAACATATAGCCTGGGACTCAAACTCACTTGGGCACAAGTGAAATGCAACTAAAATATCATGTGATACTGCAACACTCCTGTAATAGCTAATATCAAAATTACTGACAATTTAAAATGTTATCAAAATGATAAAAAAGGCAATTCCCATACCCTGGTTTTTGTCACTTTGGAAAATATTTTGGCATTATTATCAACATTTCTCTCTTGAAATGTACCTACCAGAAATGTAGGCATTTGCCTACCAGTGCACATGAATATGAATGTTCATACACACTCATTATGTCAATTAGTGGAAACCACAGAAACATTTATCAATAATAGAATGGATAAAACCCCAAGTTTTACATGTTTATTTAATGGAATACTACAAAGTAATGAAAAGAAGAATTTTGGCCACTCGCAACAACACAGGTAAAATACAAATATAATGTTGAATGACAGAAGGCTGAATCAGAAATTATACGAATATAAATTTGGAAACACAGGGAATGTATTTTTCTTTGCTAACATGTAAGCCAATAGGAGAGTGGTTACCTGTGACCAAGGTAAGTGCCACGTGGGGCACAAGGGTGGTACTAATATTGTAAATTGGAACTTCAGAGTGGTTTCATGTGTGCTTGCTTTGTGACGTACAGTATAATTGTACTATATACATACATATTATTTGTGCAGTTCTTCCCATGTGTGCTACATTTATGATAAAGTTATTATAAAGGAAAGCTACATTAAAATGTGTCATTGCTTGTAAGGAAAATGAAGAGAAGTTATCTTGAAGGACTAGCAGGCCTTTGTCTCCTATATTTAGCTTCATCTATTCATAGAACTAGCAAATGGAGCTTGAGAACAAGTAGAAGCCATAGAAGTTACAAATATCCCCACTTTACAGGTGATAAAATGAGGTCTAACAGGCTTGAGTATAAGTTCAATGTCCTGTAACTAGCTAGAACGGAGAATCAGGTCTCCTTTCTAATAGTATGGATTTTTTATTTTTATTTTTTTATTTTTTAAAATATATTTTATTGATTTTTTAACAGAGAGAAAGGGAGATAGAGAGCTAGAAACGTCAATGAGAGAGAAACATCAACCAGCTGCCCCTTGCACACCCCCTACCGGGGATGTGCCCACAACCAAGGTACATGCCCTTGACCGGAATCGAACCAGGGACCTTTCAGTCTGTAGACCCACGCTCTACCACTGAGCCAAACTGGTTTCGGCTAGTATGGATTTTTTTTTAATAGGCCCTGATATTTTGTGCTAAATTCCCCTTTGAACTATGAATTTAAAATTGAGTATTATATTTATACCTCAAATTCTATGTCCTGTTATAAATAGATTGATATCTTTTAGAGATATATATTTTGAGGTAATTTTTCTCTGGAACTTTTTTTTTCTATTAGGAGTTCATGTACATCGTGAAAAATCCTCACTTTGTAAATCCCTTCAGAATTAATGTTTCAGAATTAATGTGCAAACTCTCAGATGCACATAAGTTAAATATAGACGTTTAGTTAGTGGATGAGTTAGTATTCCTCTTCACATGACAGATAGGATTTCACACCTAATATTCATGAGTCTTGATTATTTCTTGTATTTATTATTACAAGATTAGCTTTGACTTATGATGATAAAATATAATGGGAGTTTATGTTCATGGCCTGACTTGTCTGTGGTATTTATTTCCTGTGATACACATCGAAAGGCACAGGAGTTAGAGATGGTTTTATCCTTGTTCAAATGCAAAAGAAGCCAATAGAAAAGAATGAAGATTTTAGTACCTCCAATTCATTCAATAAATATTTATCCAGTATCCGGTAATGCAAGTTTAAAAGTGTTGAACTAGCAGTGTTTACAAGTTACTGGTGTGATATTTGCATTCCAGAAATGAAGGTTCTGCATAGTGCAAGTTTGTGATTTAATCCTGGTTCACTGCATGAGTCTTTGTTTCTTATTATTTCAAAGCGATCATCATTATGTGTGTATTCATCTGTTAAATAATAATCAATTATAGATGAAAGCCAAAGGCCTGGGGAGTGCTTAAGAAATCACAACGAGTGTAGGTATTAATACTCTTGGTTTAAAGGGCTGCTCTCATGTGCCACGTTTTGATTGTTCTAAATACTGGGATATACTGCTGCCTTTCATCTTGCCAGAAAATGTGGAATTTTTCATTTCTTTGTTTTCCTTGGCTTGCAAAACAACCCTGGAGATTCATTGTAAATCTGACTAGCATCTTTCATATATTAAAGCACCTAAAATTAAGCATAATGATTTCACAGTAATATGTTTATTCTGTTTAGAATTTCACCTCATTCTAAATGGGGATCTCATGATTACATTGTTCATTAGTTTGTCACAAGCTCAGTGGAATACTTTAGCAAATTAAAGGGAAGACAAAAACCCATTTCCTTATTTAATGACACTTTTCTATTAATTCTTCCTTGATATAAAATAGGAGAAATCTTTCTTCTGAGATTTGTAATCAAAATGAGATCAATAGGTATTGAACATTTGCTCTTGCAAGGAACTGGGAGAAATATGGAAAAGTATAAGATACAATGCTTGCGTACAAGAGATTTATGATTCAGTTATACAATGAGAAAAATTAAATCCTATGATAATACGACCATATTTAGATAATAATTTATGTTTATTATAACAAAGTTGTAAAGGCATTGCATTTCAGTATTATTAATAATGTCTATAACTAAATTTCATATGCCATCTAAAAGTACAAATAAATGCAACTATAAATAAAAAATATGTTAGTATGAATGCTTTATAGTTTATATCACCTAAACTTCATAACTACTGTGTGGAATAGGTTAACTTGATGCTGAAATCAGACTGCCTTGTTATTAGTGCTGGTTACTGGTCCAGTGTATGATCTTGGGCAAAGCACTTTACTATTAGTATCCACTATTAAAAATAATTTAAAAACAGAAAATAAGAATTGGCTTATGGCAAAGGTCAGATTAAACATACATAAGAGTTCTTCGCACAGAGAATGAACAATTTTAGTGTCAGCTACTCTTAATAGAAAAGCTTAGAGTGCTAAGTACCTTTTTTCCTGGGTAACACTGTGAGTAAATACTATAGCTGGGATACAAAGGTAAACAACAAGACTCTAGACACCAATAACCTCTTATATGATGAAGGAAAATCTAGACTCCAGATCATGGTGCTTGAATTTAAATCCATGATGTTTTTCTCCTTAGGATAAAAAATAAGCCTCTTTAAAAATCATCTGAGAGATGCAAATCAAATGACAATGAGATACCACCTCACATCTGTCAGAATGGCTATCACTAGCAAATCAACAAACAAGTGCTGGAGAGGATGTGGAGAAAAAGGAACCCTCGTGCACTGCTGGTGGGAATGCAGACTGGTGCAGCCACTGTGGAGAACAGTATGGAGTTTCCTCAAAAAACTAAAAATGGAACTCCCATTTGACCCAGTAACCCCACTTCTAGGAATATATCCCAAGAAGCTAGAAACACTAATTAGAAAGGATATATGCACCCCTATGTTCATAGCAGCACAATTTACAATAGCAAAGATTTAGAAACAGCCTAAGTGCCCATTAGGAGATGAGTGGATTAAAAAACAGTGGTATATCTACAAAATGGAATACTATGCTGCTATTAAAAAGAAGGAACTTTTATAATTCGCAACAGCATGGATGGAACTGGAGAGCATTATGCTAAGTGAAATAAGCCAGTCAGAGAAATATAAATATCACGTGATCTCACTCATATGTAGGATATAATGATCAGCATAATTTGATGATTAAGAATAGGTCCATCTAGAGACAAATGGCAAGGGAGGGGGTTAGAGAGCAACCAAAGTCTTGTCTGCATGCATATTAGCATAAACAATGGTCACAGACACTGGGGCGGTGGGGGCTTGCCTGGGGTGGGAATGGCTTGTGGGGGTTAAGCGGGGAAAAAGGAGACGTATGTAAAACTTTAGACAATAAATAAATTTTAAAAAATAAAATAAAATAAAAGAGAGTCCAAGTAGACTGCAAAAAATATTGGATATGCACAGTGTAATGGGTATTGAGTCCAAGAGTTTACTGACACAATAAATATAATCAGATATCTTAAACTTGCTGGAGCATGGACAAACAATACTGGGTTTTGTTTATACTATTGAGTTTATTGAGGGCTATTGTAAAGTAAGAACTTGAATTTAACAGATTTTTACACAAGTTGATTAATGCTGAAATAACCTGTTAATGATCCTGAATGCTTCTGTACTAGAGTTAGACCTACAGCTTTAAGTGATTGCAGATACCTTCTTATGACCATTGCAGTTTGCTCAGGATCCTCTAGAGCTGTGGTCCACAAACTGCAGCTTGCGAGCCACATGCAGCTCTTTGGCCCCTTGAGTGTGGCTCTTCCACAAAATACCATGGCCTGGGCGAGTCTATTTTGAAGAAGTGGCGTTAGAAGTTTAACTTAAAAAAATTTGGCTCTCAAAAGAAATTTTAATTGTTGTACTATTGATATTTGGCTCTGTTGACTAATGAGTTTGCCAAACACTGCTCTAGAGTAATTTGATATGATTATTAAGAAATATTTTATGGCCCTAACCAGTTTGGCTCAGTGGATAGAGCATTGGCCTGCAGACTAAAGAGTACCAGGTTTGATTCCAGTCAAAGGCATGTACCTTGGTTGCAGGCACATCTCCGTAGGAGGTGTGCGGGAGTCAGCTGATTGATGTTTCTCTTTCATCAATGTTTCTAAGTCTCTCTCCCTCTCCCTTCCTCTCTGTAAAAAAAAATTAATAAAATAATTTTAAAAAAGAAATATTTATGCATCAACACTTATTCATTCATTTGTGCATACACAACAAAGGAAGACTCATTTCCACACTAATGATCCATTTTTCAAGGAAGAGTACTCTCGTATGTACAGATCAATGAAGGATTTATTAAATCGCTTTGTCCAATTGCTTCTACTTGCAAAGTGAATAATGCAATAATTTTTATTTTTTATTTTGACAGTATTACAGATACCCCCCACTTCTGCCCTCTTTCTCCCCCTCTACCCAGACCTTGCCCTACCCCAGGTCTTCACTACACTATTGTCTGTGTCCATAGGCTATGAATATATGTCTGTATGTTCTTTGGTTAATCTCTTCTACTCCCTTCCACACTCCTCTCCTCTGAGACCTGTCAGTCTGTTATCTGCTTCCATGTCTCTGGACCTATTTTGTTCATCAGTTTATTCATTAGATTCCACATATAAGTATGGTCATGTGATATTTGTTTTTCTCTCTCTGGCTTATTTTGCTTAGTATAATCATGCCCAGCCCAGCATCATCCATGCTGTTGCAAACGTAAGAGATCCTTTATATATATATATATATATATATATATATATATATATATATATATATATATACTTTATATATAGATCCTATATATATACATACATATATATATATATATATATATAGAGAGAGAGAGAGAGAGAGAGAGAGAGAGAGAGAGATGCATAGTTTTCTAGTTCCAATTTTAGTGAGAATATTTGGAAAGATAAGTACAGTCACTGGCTTATTATATTATATTATCTTGAAAAACAATTTTAGGTTCACAGCAAAATGGAGCAGGAAGTACTGAATTCTCATATATCCACAATCTCCACTGCTATATCCTTGCACATTTCTGAGCTTTAAAGGAAACTTAAAATATTTATTAAACAGCATTATTTCAGAATCCAGAACTAGTAATGCTTATGAACTTAGTTGATCCCTACTTGGATTTATCTACTTCAATTCAAAACCTATATTAAAGCAGATTGTGCCACATTTTTACATTAAATTTAGTCAGAAATTCAGTTTTTATTCCTTTGAAGAATCTACTATCATAGTGAAATAGGTTCATTAACTTTTTTTAATTTTGAAAAAAAAAATGAATTTATCAAGGAGACCTGAAACATGGCTTTGGGAAGAGAGTTTATCATTTTATTTACTGAATAAAGATGAATTCTTCCTTTGTATAGTAAGAAATTCTAGAAATGCCAAAAAATTATCTTGTGTTTTTTTTTCCTATACTATATTTTTCTTGAAAGGTATTCTCTTTTAAAACTTTGTGACCAAACTGTCATGGTAATTCTGAGAGAAATGCACATGTCAGTATTTTTTTTGTGATAAAGAAGCAACTTCTGGAGAAAAATGAAAATTGTATATTAATTATGGTTAAATCCATATCTGGTAAAAATGTGATGTATCTAAGAAAAATTCTAGAACATTTTACACATTATTGTTATATTAAGGTGAGTAACCAAAAGATAAATAAATATGGCCTAATATACTTTGTTTTTTGGAGGGTCATTATAGGTAGTTATATGGTTTAAAATATAAATAGGACTAAATAAATATATGAGTACATCTTTCTTTAAGGGAAAACAAGGCAAGAGTGAAATAGAATATTTAAATTTTATTTTTATTTCTTAAATGGAATATATTTGACATATAACATTGTGCAAGTTTGAGGGGTACAACATGTTACTTTGACACATTTATATATTATAATATAATTATCTTTGTAGCTATATTTATCACTACATAATTATGGCACAGTATTGTTTTCTATGTTCATTATACTGTAAATTAGATCACTATGGCTTATTTACTAATTGCAAGTTTGTAACTTTAAACAACATTAATTCTATCCCCCCCAACTTCCTGATAACTATCATTTTTCTCTATTTTTTTTAATCAATTTGACTTTTTTTTAAGATTCCACATATAAGTGATATCATATAGTATTCGTCTTTCTGTATCTGAGTTATCTCACTTAGCATAATGCCCTCAATGTACATCTCTGTGCTACAAATGGTAGGATACCCTCCATTGTCATGGCTGAATAATATCTTACTGTATATATATACCACTCTTTTTTTACCCACCCATCCATTGGTGGGCATTTAGGTTGCTTCAATATCTTGGCTATGATGAATGGTGTTGCAGTATGTGTGGGAGTATAGATGTCTTTTCAAAATAGAATGTTTAAGTTTTAAACCAAGGAAATAAATCTTAATATAGCAACTAAGATCAGGAAAGAGAGTAAAACAGTAAATGATGAAGAACGAGCAACATATGAAATAAAGAAAATAAATATGTCCTAACAGATACAATCCTATATAATAAAAGCCTAATATGCAAATTGACCGACCAGCAGAATGACCAGCAGAACAACTGGTCACTATGATGCACACTGACCACAGGGGGCAGGTGCTCAATGCAGGAGCTTCTCCCAGCCCGTAGGCTCTAGGCCAACCAAGGCAGGTGCCAACTGAGGGCCCCCTGAACACTCAGCTGGTCTCCCCACAGATCAACCTTGATTGCCAGCCAGGCCGAGGAACCCTACCTGTGCACAAATTTTAAGCACTGGGCCTCTAGTATAAGCATACTTTAAAGTCACTGGTTCAAAGGCAGAATCTATAGAATAAACACAATGCAAAAAGTCATGAAAAGTTTGAACATTTTTTAAAATATATATTTTATTGACATTTTTACAGAGATAAAGGGGGAGGGACCCAGGCCTGCAGGGGAGGGCAGTTGGGGGAGACGAGGCCTGCAGGGGAGGGCAATTGGGAGCCAGCAGTCCTGGATTGTGGGAGGGATGTCACAGATTGGAGAGGGTGCAGGCTGGGCTGAGGGACACCCCATCCCATTCATGAATTTCATGCACCGGGCCTCTAGTGTGTGTGTGTGTATATATATATATATATATATATATATATATATATATACTTAAAAGACTAATATGCAAATTGTTCCCTCGACCAGGAGATTGACCAGTAGGCAGGCTGGCCAACTGCCCATGTCCCCTCCCCATGGCCAGGCTGGCCAGACCCCACCCATTCACGAATTTATGCATTGGGCCTCCAATATATATATATATATATATATATATATATATATATATATATATATAATAAATCTATCTACACACCTTACTCTACAGCCTTAAAATACATCAAACCTCTGAGAACAATGTAGAAATAGATTAATAGATTTTAAAAAAGGAAATTATCAAATGTACCTGAAAATTGTTACACATCCTTCTCATAAATATTAGATCAACAAAACAAAAAATTAGAAATCTTAAATACCGCAGTTTGAATGTGTGGAACTCTTCCCAATAAACATTAGAAAGGTTTCAAAAGATAGACCAAAATTTTGAAAGCTTTAATGAAATTCAAAATTTCAATATCAATATCATATTTCCTGATTATAGTGCAAAAAATAGAAATTAGTAACAGAAGGTTAGCTTGAAAATACAATTTTTGGAGAATAATAAAACATATTCCAAACTAATGTTTTGAATAAAATGAAATTGTAAAAGAATAAAATAAACATTGAGAACTAAATGATGATCAGAATACTATATGCATAGGACACAACTATGAAAGTATGTGGAGGAATTTTATAGTTTTATGTTCATTGTTGGTAAATAAATGTTAAAGGAAAACAAGCTAAAAATTAACTTTAGTTAATATTTAGTGGTTTGCTAAATAGCATGAGGTAAAACTTAAAAAATAAAGGAAGGAAAAGATAAGGATAGAAATCAAGTAACTGATACAGAAGATTAACATAATCAAACATTATACTTTAAAGAGATTAATAAAAGTAGGCAGACTTTTGGTGATATAGTCAATAGGAAAAAAAGAGGATGTAAGTAAACAAAATGAAAATAAAAATCTATGTGAAATAAATAATTTTAAAAACTGCATGTAAAAATATATAGGGTGTCCCAAAAATATATAATTATACATTTGAATAATTATACACTTTAAATAAGTATAAAGTCAGTGTTTATTAAAATATATTCCATTTTCAAAATTGAGCTATCAGCTGTTAAAATGTGTGTACATTTTTGGAACACCCTGTATGGTTGAAGAGTATCATCTAAAAAGTTTTAAATGTACAAACTGGTGCAAGAGTAAATAGAGACCTTTAATAGGCCAATAAGAATCAAAGGGAAGTCATGACCCAGCTCAATCAGAGACCTACAGAGACTCCAAGAACAATAAAATGTCTATTACCACCAGAAAAATGTAAAAGAAAGTAGCTGAAATGGTTTTTAATCCCTATTCTCTTAAAAAACTCCAGGATTGGATAGTTTTACATGTGGATTCTACTAAATATTGAAGATTTAGTTATTTCTTCTCTTTTCTCAATGCCCAGGTCACTCTATGAAGATAAGCTAATATTGGTCAAAAAATCAGAACAGATTTTTTTCTTTTTCTTATATAGATGTCAATATCTAAAATAAAGTATTAAATCAAATCTATTAGTATATTAAAAATAATGCAACATAATCAACTAGAGTTATCCCAGAAATGCAAGACTGTCCCAATATCAGAAAATCTGTCAATATTGTTTTGTGCAGAGGCAGACTATAGAAGGATTCATACAATTATTTCAGCCAATACAGAATAAATATTTGATAGTTCATCAGTTTAAAATTGAAGTTCCCATTAAGCCAGAAACATAATGGAACTTCCAATCTTGGTAAATTTGTATTCTAACATTCTATAGCAAATATTATGCTTACTGGCATGACTCTAATGCATTCTCTTTATTATTTGGAACAAGGCAAGGATAGGTACTATTATGGCTCTTTTAAATATCGACTAGAAAGGTCTAGCCAATATTACAGAAAGAAAACCGAAAATATAAGAACTGTAACATAGGGCAATGATATTGATATTCTTGTATATAAATGACGATTTACCCAGAAAAATCGAAAGACTCCAGACAAACTGTCAGAATTAAGAATTTAAAAAAATGTTTAACTACTGTGTTGCTTATAAGAAGGTGATCTTGTAAAAATGATCAGAAATAGCCAGTTAGAACATATAATAAAAGAACAACTTATCATTAATAATCTAGGAGTTAATTTAAACAGAAACAAATGAGGTAAAAAAAACTTTTAAAGTAATATAGTACAAACAATATTCTATGCTTTTGATTATGATGACAATATTATAAAGATGTATCTTCTCTCAAAATTAACTCATAATTTCAGTAATATTCAATAAAAAATTAAAGTATGTTGTGTGAGAAACTTGATGAACTCATTTTTTACTCTGAAAAGTATATGGATAAATGAAAATCTAGAAGTAGCTAGGTGATTCATTAAAACTAAGAGTAAAGATGGAGAATTGATCATATCAGATATTAAGACTTAAAGCATCCTGCCTGGCATGGCTCAGTGATTGACTGTCAACCTATGAAACAGGAGGTCAAGGTTTGATTCCTATCAGGGCACATGCCCGGATTGTGGGCTTGATCCTCAGTATGGAGTGTGCAAGAGGCAGCCAATCAATTATTCTCTCTCATCATTCATGTTTCTAGCTTTCAGTCCTTCTTCTCCCTTCCTCTCTGATTCAATAAAAAAAAAATATTTTTAAAAAGACATAACACAAAGAGAAATAGAGTGTGCTGTCAAAGCAAGAAAAGCTCAGCAAATGAAACACCAAAGTGTATTCATAGACAGCCATAGACAGAAACTTGATACAGCTGTGATACACATATCAAGGGGGAATCTTTAGATGCAACTTGAAATGCTTGAGCACTTAGAAGCACCCAGTTACATGTGCAAAGAACAACTTGTGTAGATCTGAAAAGGCACCCATACAGTTTAGTGACAAAAACTAATAAACAGAATAAGAACTAAAAGTTAACTACTTTCACATGCGTTAAAATATGCGCATGCAAAACAATATATATTTTGCAAGAACATATGTACTGATACAATTTAAATGGGGATCAAAGACAAGAGTGGAAAAGTGAGAGCAGGGCATTGGTTAAGTATTCAATCAATTAATATAATCAATTAAAAAACTGGGTCCTCGCATTGGACAATGTACCATCAGCTGAATAAAATTATTAGCTCAACTCACTATAGTTTAGCTTGCTCTCTCTATATATGTATCATTGTAGCTATAACTGGTTCTTTGAAGCAACCACAGAAATCAGAAATAATCAGATTGGTTGTAAGGTTTGTATTATTTTAGCAATAGTAAAATCATCTGAGTCTCTATTAGAAAAAAAACACAGAGTGTTACCTATATTACTAAAATTAATCACTATCTAAATGACTGTTACTGAGGTTACTCCAGGCATCCTCCATTGCTTTTTTCCTTAAGTATTCTAAAGAGGTTTCACATTGGGATAGAAAGAGAGCATTAACAAGCCAAATCTTGGCTCTGCCGTAATGAGATAAGATTCTTACACATACTTAACCTCTGAGCCAGATATCTGCATGTTTATTCTCAGCTACATTCTCTGCCTTCTTTACTCTGTTTCTTTAAGCATCTGAACTCAGTATATTACTTTTGCTATGCAACCTTGCTTCTGGTTAGGTTTAGCAAATAGGTAGCAATGACAGAACACTTAAGATCGCAGTAGGGGAGAAACCAGGATATCTCTTCCCTATTTATTGGTTATGTGGCAGCACCAACAGAACCTTAAATATCTTCTGTTGTTTAAGATTCTGCTAGGATACAAGCAATGTCCAAAATTTTACTGCCTTTGTTTTCTTCTAGAATTTTTATGGATGTGAGTCTAACAATTAAGTTTTTAATCCATCCTGATATATTTCCTCATGCAAGGGAAATAAAAGAGAAAATAAACAAATGGGACTACATCAAACTAAAAATTTTTTCACAGCAAAGGAAACCATCAACACAATTAAAACACAACACACTGAATGGAAAAATATATTTGCCAATGATACATTTGACAAGGGGTTAATATCCAAAATTTATAAAGAACTTAAAAAACTCAACACAAAAGCAACAACAAGCAATCCAATTTAAAAATGGGTGATGGCAAATAACAAATGAAAAGATGTTCAGCATCACTAATCATCAGAGAAATGCAAATTAAAATCACAATGAGATATCACCCCACACCTGTCAGAATGGCTACCATCAACAAATCAACAAAAATAAAAAAAAATAAGTACTGGTAAAGATGCGGGGGAAAAAGAAACGTGGGTATGCAGATTAGTGAACCACTGTTGAAAACAGTATTGAGTTACCTCAAAAATTAAAAATGAAATTGCTTTATGACTCAGCAATTCCACTTCCGGGAACATTGAATGGTAACACAGCATGATTAGCGCTCTTTAAGGGATGCTACAATTCCTGTTACATATTTTTTACCCTGAAGGAGGGATGGCCATTTTTAGATAAAAGCATATAAAAATTAAACAAAAATAGATCATAGACCTAAACGTAAGAGCTAAAACTATAACTCTTAGAAGAAAAGGTTTGAGTAGCTACAGTGTGTTCCAAAAAATACGTACACACTTTTAACCCATTATTAATCCCAATGGATTGAATCTGAAAAGAAATATCAATAGAGTTATCAGCTGTTAAAGTGTGTATACATTTTTGGGACATTTATTTTTGAGCTTGGGTCAGGTTTCTCAGATATAATAATATCAAAAGCACAAAGGACAAAAGAAGAAATGAGATAAATTGAGCTACATAAATTTAAAAACTTTTCTATCAAGTAAGTGCAGAGAAAACTCACAGATAGTATTTGTAAATCATATATTTGATAACAGACCAATATTGGGGATATATGGAATCCTATATAATAAAAGACTAATACGCAAATTTTCCCCTTGGGCAGTTGTTCAACCAGGAGTTCGACCACTCGCTATGACATGCACTGACCACCAGGGGGGCAGCACAGAATATGGTGGGAATTGGTGATGTGGTGCTGGCAGTGGGCAGCATTGGAGGTGCTGTCGGCCCTGATGGCCCCCTGATGAGAGTGGGATTGCGGTGGGATGGTGGAGCAGGTGAGCAGGCGGTGCCAAGCCAAGACAGGTGCAAGCAGGGTCCCAAATGCCCCACCACCCTGCAGATGGCAACCAGTGGTGGAGGTGGTGGGGGGAGCAGCTGCCTGGCTCTCAGGCACTGAGGGAACAGAGTGGGGATCCCAGCCCCAATTGATGGCCCTGCATTTGGGATGGTGGAACAGGTAAGGGGATGGTGCCAGGCCACAGTGGGGTGGCAGGTGGGGCTGCAGAGCTGCAAGGCTGGTGGTGCAAGCTGGGGCTGTGAACCTGGAGGCATGAGCTGGGGCCTTGTCCCCACAGACCACCCCGAGGGACAGCACCCGTGCACAAATTCATGCACCAGGCCTCTAGTATATGATGTGTGAATTACAACACAATAAGACAAATAATCTAATTAAAATGAGTAAAAGATTTGAATAGTCATTTCTCCAAAGAAGATATGCACATGGTCAATGAAAACATGAAAGAAGCTCAATATTCTTAGTTCTTAAGGTAATGTAAATCAAAATGACTATGCTTACTCCTATATTATCACTATAATATAAAATATGAACAGTAATAAGATTTGACATATATGCATAGAAATTGGCACCCTTGCACATGCTTGTGGGAATGTAGAATGGCTGCATATACTTTGGAAATCTTGCTGGTGGTTTCTCAAATGATTAAACATAGCATTACTATATGACTTAGCAATGATCCCCAGGCATATGCTCAAGAGAAATGAAATAAAGACATATAACCACACACAAACTTATACATGAATCTTCATAGCAGCATCATAATATATAAAAAGCCAGGGGCCATAACAACCAAAATTACCATATGGCCGGCCAAACAGGAGGCTGCATGGGGCAACCAAGTCAGCAGGGGGGTTAGTGAGGGATGACCAAATGACTGAACAGCAAGCTGCATGGGAGACCATGCTGGCAGGGGGGCAGTTAGGGGCAATCAGGCAGGCAGGCAGGCAGGTGAGCAGTTAGGAGGCAGATGTCCTGGATTGTGAGAGGAATGTCAAACTGCCTGTTTAAGCTTGATCCCCTAAAGGGTCCTGGATTGGAGAAGGTGCAGGCTGGGATGAGGGTATCCCCCCATGCATGAATTTCATGGATTGGGCCTCTAGTTATTTATAAAAGCCAAAGTGGAAATACCTACATGTTTACCAATTAATGGTTGGGTAAACAGTGTGGAATATCCATACAATAGAATATTATTGATCTACAAAAAAGAAATGAAGTATCAATACATGTTACAACATGGATGAATTTTGAAAATACCATGTTTTGTAAAATAACTCAGTCACAAAAAAACATATATTGTAAGATTTCATTTGTAGGAAATATCCAGAATAGGCAAATTTATAGAGATAGAAAGTAGAATAGTAGTGCTTAGGACTGGAATGGGAAAGGGAAAGAAGGATTTGGACTGACTGCTTAAGAGTACAAGGTCTCTTTTAGGTTGGATTGTATGCTGTAAATGAATTTTATGGTACATGACTTATATTCCAAAAAAGCTATAAAAAAGTGGTGTGAGTTAAATAAAGCTGTTTCAGGATGTCAACCCACTGAGTCGAACTTGTTCTCTAATGTCAGATTCAGAAGTTTGACTTTGTAGGTGCCAGAGAAGTGACACAATGTGAGATTTATTTGGAGATGTAAGAGGATAAGTTTAAAGGGAGGAAATGAAAAAAAAAAGGCTAAAGGAGTTTATCACCACAAAACCAGCATTGCAAGAAATGCTAAAGGGACTGCTGTAGGAGAAGAAGAAGAAGAAGAAGAAAAAAAATATATATATATATATACACACACACACTAGAGGCCTGATGCATGAAAATTCATGAAAGAGTAGGCCTTCCTTCCCCAAGCTGCCTGCACAGGCTTCCCGCCAGCACCCAGAACCTGGGCTGGCTTCCCTGGGGCCGCTCGCAGGCACTTGGGACTTAGACTGGCTTCCCTCAGGCCCTGGCTTTGTCAGGAAGGACATCCAGTCCAGTTAGCATATTACCCTTTATATATATAATAAAAGGGAGAGAGAGAGAGAGAGAGAGAGAGAGAGAGAGAGAGAGAGAGAAACAAACATAGGCATGAAGGAATAAAATGCTAATAAATAAGTACCTGCCAATAATAACCTTAAATGTAAATGGATTAAATGTTCCAATCAAAAGACACATGGTAGCTGAATAGATACAAAAAAAAAAAAAACATGACCCATATAGACGCTGTCTACAAAAGATTCATCTCAGAACACAAGATTCACACAGGATGAGAGTGAAGGAATGAGAAAAAATTTTCAATGCAAATGGAAACAAAAAAAAAACCTGGGGCAGCAATACTCATATCTGGCAAAATAGACTTCAAAATGAAGGCCATTATAAGAAACAATGAAGGCCATTATATGATGCTAAAGGGATTGATCCAACAAGAGTATATAACTGGTAAACACACATGCGCCCAATATAGGAGCATCTACACTAATAAAAGAGAAATATGCAAATTGACTACACTAAATACCCACCAGCCAATCACGAGTGAATATGCAAATTAACGCAACAAAGATGGGTTAATTTGCATATGCAGGCACTGGCACCAAGTGGCCTGTCCCCAGGACCCAGGCTGCTCTGAGCCTTTGGCCCATGAGTAGGCCCAGAGCAGCTGAGGTCCTGGAGTGACCCCCAGCCTCTCTGGTGCTCCAGCACAGAGCAGCCAGGGGTGGGGTAGGAACATGCACCTCATCACTGTGGCAAAGTAATGGATGTTTCTGCCCTACAGCTGCTTATGTGCATGCCAGCGCCAAGTGACCTGGATCACAGGTGCAGGCATCCTTGGGAGCCAGGCCACTCTGAGCCTGTAGGCCTGAGTATAGGCTCCGAGTGGCTGGGGTCCTAGAACAACCCCTTGGCCACTCAGGGCTTATGTGCACAGGTGCAGAGCAGCCGGGAGTGGGACGGGAACATCCCTGGGGCCCAGGCACTCTGAGCCAGTGTGTTTGCAAACAGCCAGGTGCAGGCAGGAATGTCCCCTGCAGCAAGCAAGCAGACAGCAATGCTCTGCTTGCCCCTGGCCATGGCAGTGAGGGGCAAGCAGTCCTCTGCAGGGCCCCTACAGAGAGCAGACACCAGGGCCCTGCTCGCCCCTGGCCCTGGTAGCTAAGGGCAAGCAGGCCCCCATAGAGAGCAGAACCCAGGGTCTCTGGTGGCATCAAACAGGCAGGTCTGCAGAGAGCAGAGAACCACGGAGAGCAGGCTTAAGCCATCAGTAGAATATCCCCTGAGGGCTCCCAGATTGGAGAGTGTGCAGGTGGGCCTGAGGCAGCCCCGCCCCATGCATGAATTTCATGCACTGGGCCCCCAGTGTGTGTGTGTGTGTGTGTGTGTGTGTGTGTGTGTGTGTGTGTATACATTTCTGGATGGCCTTAAGGGTGAGATGAACAACAATACAGTCATAGTATGGGACTTTATGCACCACTGACTTCACTGGATAGAGCTTCCAGACAAAAATCAGTAAGGAAACAGAGACCTTAAATGACACACTGGATCAGATGGATTTAATTTATATTTACAGAACATCTCACCACAAAGCTACAGAATATACATTCTTCTTGAGTGCACATCAGGTATTCTCAAATATAGACCACATGTTAGGACACAAAACAAGTCTCTACAAGTTAAGAAGATTGAAATCATATTAAGCATCTTCTCAGATCACAATAATGAATTAAGAAATCAACTACAGTAAGAACACTCAAGAACATTCAAACACATGGAGTCTAATAGCATGTTATTAAACAATGAATGGGTTACTAACAAGATCAAGGAAGAAATAAAAACTTCCTGGAAATAAGTGAAAATGAACACACAACCCAAAATCTTTGGGGCACAGCAAAAGCAGTCCTGAGATGGAAGTTCATAGCACTACAAAAACCAAGAAAAATAATTAATAAATAATTTAACACTACAACTTGAACTAAAAAGAGAACAGCAAGAGAAGATCAGGGTAAGTAGAAGGAAAAAATAAGGATCAAAGCAGAAATAAATGCATAGAGACAAAAAAAAGATTAATGAAATCAAGAGCTCATTCTATGACAAGATAAACAAGATTGATGAACTGTTAGCTAGACTCATCAAGAAACAGAGAGGACCCAAATAAAATCACAAATGAAAGCAGTGAAATAACAACTGACATCAATAAATGCAAAGGATTGTAGGAAACTACTATAGGCCAGTAAGCTGGACAATGAGGATGAAATAGATTCCTAGAAAAATACAGTATTACAAAACTGAATCAGGAAGAATCAGAAAACATGGATAGGCCAGTAATAACTGATGAAATTGAAACAATAATTCAAAAGAAAAACCCAGCAAACAAAAGCCCTGATCTAGTTGGCTTCAAGGGGATTTTACCAAACATTCAAAGAAGACCTAACACCTAGCCTCCTCAAATTGTTCCAAAAAATCAAAGAGGAAAGAACATGTCGAAGATATTTTTATAAGGCCAGCATTATTCCAATAACAAAACCAGATAAAGACACTACAAAAAAGAGAATTACAGGCCAATATTTCTGATGAATATAGATGCTAAAATCCTCCACAAATTGTTAACAAAATGATACAGCAATATCTTAAAAAGATCATACACCATGACCAAGTGGGATTTATTACATGGATGCAAGGCTGGTACAATATTCACAAGTCAATAAGCATGATATATCACATAAACAAAAGGCAAAAATCCTATGATCATATCAATAGAAGCAGAAAAGGTATTCAACAAAATCCAACACCCATTTTTGATAATGAGGCTCAGCAAAATGGGCATAAAGGGATCATATCTCAACATAATAAAGGCTATATATAACAGACCTACATCATACTCGATGGGCAAAACCTAAAACTATTTCCACTAAACAGGAACATGACAGGAATGTGCACTTTCAGCACCCTTGTTCAACATAATACTGGAACTCTTAGGGCAATCAGACAAGAAGAAAACACAAAAGACATCCAAATTGGAAAGGAGGAAACCATTATTTGCAGATGACACGATATTTTACGAAGAAAACCCTAAAGATTCCACCAAAATTCTACTAGATTTAATAAATGAATTTAGCAGGATACAAAATTAACATCCAGAAATTGATGAAATTTTTATATTCCAATAATGAACTCTCAGGAAAAGAACCAGAACAAAAAAATTGCAAAAAAATTAAGATACTTATAAATAAACTTAACCAAGGAGGTAAAAGACTTGTACTTGGAAAACTACAGGACACTGAAAAAAAGAGATAGAAGAAGATATAAACAAATGGAAGAATATACCGTGTTCACATAATTAAAATATACATACTACCCCATGCAATCTATAGATTCAATGAAATCCGCATTAAAATACCAATGACATATTTCACAGATCTAGAGCAAATCCTCCAAATATGTATATGCAACCAAAAAAAAAACCTAAATACACTAAGCAATATTATGAAAGAAGAACAAAATTTGAGGGATCACAATACTGTATATCATACTATACTTCAAAGCCAATGTAATCAAAACAACCTGGTACTGCCACAAGGACAGGCATATAATTCAATGGAATAGATCAGAGGCCCCAGAAATTGACACAAATATGGTTAATTAGTATTTCCCAAAGGAGCTAAGAACATACGATGGAGGAAAGATATTCTCTTCAATAAATGATGTTGGAAAAATTGAAAAGATACATTTAAAAAATGAAACTAGACCACCAACTTACACCATACATAAGAATAAACTCAAAATGGATAAAAGACTTAAACATGTCATGAAACCATAAAAATCCTAGAAGAAACCATCAGTAGCAAAATCTCAGACATGTCTCTTAGCAATATAGTTGAGGAAACATCTCCTAGGGCAAGGGGAACTAGGGAGAAATAAACAATGGGACCACATCAAAATAAAAAAGCTTCTGCACAGCAAAACAAAACAAAACAAAAAAAAAAAAAATTAAAAGAGAGCCCTGTGTATGGGAGAACATGTTTGCCTATGATACATCTGATAAAGTGTTAATATCCGCAATACATCTTCCTTAACAAAAGGAAGATAAAAAAATCACATTTAAAAAATGGGCAAAGATCCAATATAGACACTTCTCCAAAGTAGACATACAGATGGCCAAGAGGCATATGAAAAAACTAGAGGCCCAATGCATGAATTTGTGCATGAGTGAGTCCCTCTACCTGGTTGGTGATTGGGGGCCAATCGGGGAGGCTGGGGTTAGGAACTGTGTGAGGTTGGCTGGCCACAGGAGGTTGGCTGTGGGAGCACACTGACCACCAGGGGCAGCTCCTGCATTGAGCATCTGCCCCCTGGTGGTGAGTGCGCATCATAGCTACCAGCTGGTCATTGGGTCCTAATTGTTGCTTAGGCTTTTATATATATAGATGCTCAAACTTACTGATCATCAGAGAGATGCGAATTAAAATTACAATAACATATCACCTCACACCTGTCAGAATGGCTACCATCAACAAATCAACAAATAACAAGTGCTGGCAAGGATGTGGAGAAAAGGGAACTCTAGTACACTGCTGGTGGGAATGCATTGGTGCAACCACTGTGGGAAACAGTATGGAGTTTCTTCAAGAAATTAAATATGGAACTGCCATTTGAGCCAGTGATCCCTCTTCTAGGAACATATCCTAAGAATCCTGAAACACCAATCAGAAAGAATATATGCACTCCTACATTCATAGCAGCACAATTTACAATAGCTGAGATCTGGAGTCAGCCCAAGTGCCCATCAGTAGATGAGTGGATAAAAAAGCTGTGGTGCAATTACACAATGGAATACTATGCAGCCGTAAAACAGAAGAAGCTTTTACCGTTTGAGACAGCATGGAGGGATCTGGAGAGTATTATGCTAAGTGAAATAAGCCAGTCAGAGAAAGACAAGTATCACATGATCTCATATGTGGAATCTAATGAACAAAGTAAACTGTTGAACAAAATAAGCTGTTGAGTAAAATAGAGACATAGAAGCATGGCACAAACTGTGGGATCTCAGAGGGAAGGCAGGGGTGGGTGGGTGGCTGGTGAGAAGAGATTAACCAAAGAACTTGTATGCATATATGCATAACCCATGGACACAGACAATAGTGTGATGAAGGAATGGGGTGGGGAGCAGAGTGCAGAAACAGACCTGAAGGAATCAATGGGGGGGGGGGGGAAGGGTTACATATGTAATATTTTCAACAAATATTTTGAAAACAAGTAAATAAAGGAGGAAATGTAATAGGTATTTATTTATTTATTTATTTATTTACCTATTATTTGAATAGCCAAAGAAAGTAGGAATGAGATAGATGTTATGTGAAATGGTAAGGAACAAAGTATTAGGGCAATGGTGATAGTAACACTGAGAAAGCAAAGTTTAGAAGATTATTTTGAATGCACTTACTTTTTTGTATATTATGCTGCCTTCTAATTTGATTTTTAAGAGTTAATATCACACAATAAGAAGAATGCTTGCTGCAGACTTTAATAGCTTAGGTAGATTCAGATGATATTCTGGGAAGATATTTCTGGCAGATGCAATTGGGTTCTGGCTGCCTAAACCTGTTGATTTATCCAGAATTAATTTAGCTCATCTAATTGGCGAAGTGGGTGGCCCCTTCCTATGTTAACTACTCATCTTGTTTTCTTTCTGAAGTTTCATGCTTCATTGAAGATGGCTTACTTCAGTGGTTTTGATAAACATACAGCTGAATCTGACTTCCAGGTAGAACTTCCAAAACATTCTGAAGGTAAATGTAAAGGAAAATTTAGCTATCTTCACTCATTAATAACAAAGACTTTTGCCCTGGCTTTTTTAGCTCAGTGGATAGAGCATCAGCCTAGGGACTGAAGGGCCCCAGGTTTGATTTTTTTAATCAAAGGCACATGCCGGGATTGCAGGCTGGATCCCCAGTAGGGGGCATGCAGGATGATTCCCTCTCATCATTGATGTTTCTATCTCTCTCTCCCTCTTCCTTCCTGTCTGAGATATATAGATGCCTTATTTCCACCAAATGTGATTATTAGTTAAATCTCGATGAGATTATAGCATTTTAAACTTGATGTACCAAGTGCTTTAGACATAACCTAAAAATTATTTGATGGCAGTATAGCTCATGGGGCTATGATATTGGCAATAGGCAGTAATAGTCTTCAATGCATCATTGATAACGGGTTCTCTAGTAAAGTTGTTTACATAAATGAAATTTTGTAAGTACTGAATAAATACACTAGAGGGTTTTTGTTTGTTTGTTTGTTTGTTTGTTTGTTTTAACTATTTCTTCTTTGAGGTAGTACAAATCATAGCAATGAAGAGTGGTAGGATAATCATACCTAAAACTTATTAGAAGATGCTGAAAAAATATGAAGTGGGAAATCAAGTCCTTGAATTTTTACACAGAAAGCGTCTATGAAGTTTTCAGAAATGATGCTTCAACTGTAAGAAGTCCATAATTTGGCAAAAATGAAACATTTTATTATATTTCAGAGATAGAATGACTGCACTGCATTCTAACCGTGAGGACATGAATATGGATTAGGCGCATCAATCAGGATAGATTCTAAATTAGTGTTTCCCAACTCAATTGGACCTAACAATTTCTTTGCATAATGAATATTTAAATGCCTCATTTAATATTCTGAAATAAAATTTATAGATAATGGAACCTCCTGACAAACATAAATTTTTAAAAGCCCCATAATACTCTAATATAAAGGAGACATTGATGGCAAGCACTTTTGTTTTTTTTTTTTAAGAAGGTATTTCAGTGTGTAAGTGCTTAGGCATGACTATCCTAGAAGACATAATGAGGTCGTCAGATGCTGGTAGCTGTCCAAGGAATCACTGGACTTGTGACATCTAGACGAACAGGTATAGCTGTGAAGCATGGCTACTCAAATACCATGGGCAGCATTGATTTCATTTGGCATAACGTTCTGGCAGAGTGAGCAACTCTTGGTGAAATTCTCAAGAGAGCAAAGCACAACTTTCCTTAATCTACATGGGAGTTGCCTATCTAGAAAACTGAGGTGGTTTTAAAACTGTGCAAACATGCTTTGTGTCTTTGTGGTAATGGAATGAGGCTATATATCCTCACAGATGAAGAGGCTTTTCATGATTATGAACATTTACTGGGGATGTTTGAAAGTTATGGAGCGGGGGCAGGACAGCTCTTTATATTTGGGACTAACTGGTGCATTTCTGGACCTCTTCCTACTTCTTTTTGGTTCTAGCTCTTCACACCCATCAATTTGGTCATCTCAGATGTTCTCCTGGAATGAACAGTACCAACCCCATTAACAAACCACTGATCCAAACAACTAATGCCAACAAAAAAAATCTCATTGATATTTCTTAAGCTTATTCTTCATATATATGTTTTAAATAGCCTAGAATGCCCTGGCTGGTCTTTCTCAGTGGTTAGAACATTAGCCCAAGCACCTAAGAGTCACGGTTTTGATTCCTGATCAATGGCACGAATCTATGTCGCAGGTTGCATCCCTGGCCTCAGTTGAGCATGTAGAAGCAACCAATTAATGTTTCTCTCTCACATCGATGTTCCTATCTCTCTATCCTTCCCTCCTTCCCACTTTTCCACTCTAAAAATCATTGGAGAAATATCCTCAGGTGAGGATTAACAAAAAGTAATTTAGAGTTATGAGAATGAGTAATTTTTAATTTGAGAGAAAACTTGAATTGACTGAAGAGAGATAAATATAGATGATCATAGACCCACTCTGCTTCAAGTAAAGTAAATTGTTATACATCCATGGATATTTGCATTTCTTTAATTCTGCCTCTGAAATCCATACCCTACTCAACAACATGTATAAGCATGCAGTACCCCTCTGAAAGATGATATTCTCAGTGGGGTATGCTAAATCAATTTATTTCTGGGATGTTAAATCATTTTTAACGTGTTATCAGCCTGAGGCCATAAAACAGTTCTCAATGATTTGTTTGTTTGAAAAGCAAAATGGTTAATTTTTCTTTTTCTTTTTTTTTTTTTTTTTTAGTTAGTTGCCATCATTTAAAAATTGTTATATTTCAAAAGAAAAGTCTGACATTTTTAAAACTAAAACTGTGGCCTGCTGGACCCACAGCCACTGCTATTAATTGATGGGCTACACAGTCTCTAGTTCACCATAGTGTTTTATTTTATTTTATTATTATTTCCTATTAACCTTCCAACATGGCTGAACTCAAGCATTTATTCAACTGCTTTCAAACCTTTGAGCAAGTAGCCTTGGGGATAAATGGATCTCCAACTAATTTAAAGGGATTGTTGATGCTTTTGTACAGAATGTGGCTTTTTTTTTCATTTTGTTTAATATAAACTATACGGTTCTTTACAATATACTTTAAAAATAGAGCATAAAACAAAAAAAAAAGTATGGAAGTTACCCCAAGAGAGCAATTGTTAGAATTTTTGTGTTTGGGCATCCAATTTAACCAAAGAACGTTTTTTTCATTATTTTGTATTTAAATTTCAGTAGGATCTTAATTGTGGAAAGATAGAATAATACAGAGTCGAAATCAAACATTCCAGTATCCTTCACTGTGTTAGTTCAGTCAGAGTTCTCCAAATAAACAGAACAAATAGAATATGTAGATATGGATAGATATAGATATAGATATAGATATAGATATAGATATAGATATAGATATAGATATAGATATAGATAGCTATAGATATAGAAAATGGATATGGATATCACTATAGATTCAGATAGGTAGATACTGTCTGTCTGTCTGCCTATCTGTCTGTCTAGAGAGGTTTTAAGGAATTGGCTCAAGCAATTCTGAAGGATGCCAAGAGCAAAATGTGCAGATTCAGCCAGCAAGTTAGAGACCCCAGAAAGAGTTTCTGATGAAGTTAAAGTCTGAAGGCACCTATTCAGCAGTATTCTCTATTCTTAGGGGGAGGTCAGTCTTTTCCTATTAAGCCCTTCAACTAATTGGACGAGGCCCACTCATATTATGGAGGGTATTCTGCTTTAGTCAAAGTCCTCTGGTTTAGGTGTTACTTTCAGATTAAAAAAAAAAATACCCTCATAGAAGCATCCTATATAATAAAGAGGGAATATGCAAATTGGCCATCAATCCATCATAAAGATGGCTGCACCCACAGCTGAGCCCAAGTTCCCATAAGGAGCCTTAAGGAGCAATCAGCAGGGACCTGAGGCTACACCCTTCCCAGCCCCCATGGGGCTTGACAGGGGACCTCAAGGTGCACCTGCTGTCCTGGTGCTGGACTAGGGGACCTCAGGCTGCTCCCCCTGCCCCAGCACCAGGCCAGGGGACCTAAGGCCACACCCCCATCAGGTGAGGATTGACAGGGGACCTCAGAAGGCACCCCCCATCCCAGCACCGGACCAGGGGACCTGAGGCTGTGCCCCCTGCCTGGCTGGGCTTGACAGGGCACCACAGGCCATGCCCCCCACCCAGTGGGGCTTGATGTAGGACCTAAGGCTGCAACCCCCTCCCAGTGCTGGGCCAGGGAACCTGAGGCTGCACCCTCCCCCAGGCTGGCTGGGCTTGATGGGGGACCTAAGGCTGTGTCCCCCATCTAGAGGGGATTGACAGAGAAACTCAAGGCACTTCTCCTGTCCCGGTCTAGGCTAGAGGACCTCAGGCCATGCACCCTGTCCTGGTGCTGGGCCTGGGGACCTGAAGCTACTCCCCCTGCCCAACAGGGCTTGACAAGGGTGGGGCTGGCCAGGTCTGGATCTAGCTCAATGTTGGGGGGCCAACCGGGTCTGGGTCTCATCCTTTTTTGAGGTACATGTGAATGGGCAGGGACTTGACTCTGGGTCCCGTGTGCATCCCAGACTCAGACAGGAGGAAGGTTTTCATATACATTTTACTAATTTTCTTTCATCTCTGACACATTATATAGAAAGTTCAAATAACAATATTAAATTATATCCTCTAAAATCCCCCTTTAATGTGCACGAATTTTGTGCACTGGGTCACTAGTTTATTATAATGTTTTGTTTTATTATTTCCTATTAACCTTCCAACGTGGCTTTCAAAAAGTTATCCCTCAGAAATTGGGAGAGTTTAGGACTTAATCTAGCATTCAAATAGTCAACAGAGTATAAAAGTGGGAATTTTTAAGTTTTACTATTTTAAAACTAAACAAGGTTTGGAGATTTGGGAGCATGAGTGTGCCTCTTAATCTAAGGATCCATATATTCCTGCAAATATCTGGGTAACATGGCATAGTCAAATTGATAAAAAAAAAAAAAATTGACCATCACATCCACCCAAGATTAATAAATGCCATGTGAAATATTCCAGTCTGTATGTGTTAAAATGCTGTGAGACTGCTTATTTTTATGTTGGGTGAGAGGGTAGTGAGTGGGAAGGTGATACTGTACTTGATACTTGAGGTATAGGTAAGAACATGGCAGAAACCAGAAATTGAGAAGCTGTAATTGATGAGGGAATTACAGAATGATAGAGGTAAAAATAAGCAAAATGTACTAGGTATAAACATATTATAAGATGTTCTGAAACTATGATGGAAGGGAACCCTGGTGTTGAGGCTGGAATGGTTCTTGTATTGAGGTCTACCTCTGATTTGTGTTTTGTTTTTAAATTTATGTTGATTTCAGAGAGGAAGGGAAAGGGAGAGAGAGATAGAAACATCAATGATGAGAGAGACTCTGATCAGCTGCCTCCTGCACGCCCACTACTGGGGATTGAGCCCACAACCTGGGCATGCACCCTTGACCAGAATCAAACCCTGACCTCCCAGTTCATAGATCTATGCTCAATCACTGAGCCACACTGGTTGGGCTGATCTGCTTTTTAGAAAAAAATGGTAAAAACTTTGACAAATAGAAAAGTCAGTTCTATGTATTTGAGGTGTTTCAGTGGAACTTGTCCCTTTGGGGATTTTTATTGTTTACTTAAGTTGAGAGTTTTTTGGTTGTCCTTATGAACCAAGAGTTAAGATAACCATGTCTACATTCTTCAAAGCAAGGGGCAGTTAAGGGTTTTGTAGTCCATAGCATATTGTAAAATGGATTTTCCCACAAAAGACAGTAAGGCATGGAAATATTTAAAGTTCTCTTTTATTTGTACTAATAGTGTATGAAGAATCAGATATGTACTAAATACATCTGAGGATCACTTTAAGAAAATATTTTCATACCCAAGGGAGAGTCAGTAAAGATCCACTAATGCTTATAATATGTAAAATGATAATTACTTTGACCAAATATTTTATATTTCTTTCAAAAAGTTATCCCTCATAAATTGCCAGAGTTTAAGACTTAATCTAGCACTCAAAAAGTCAACAGAGTATAAAAGTGGGAATTTTTAAGTTTTACTATTTTAAAACTAGACAAGGTTTGGAGATTTTGGTGAGCATGAGTGTGCCTCTTAATCTAAGAATCCATATATTCCTGCAAAAAAATATGCCCTCAGTTAATTTGAGGTCATAGTGAGAGACTTTCAAGAATTTGAGGCTCGCCAAGACCGGTTTGGCTCAGTGGTAGAGCATCAGTCTGCAGACTGAAAGGTCCCGGGTTCGACTCCGGTCAAGGGCATGTACATTGGTTGCAGGCACATCCCCAGTAGGGGGTGTGCAAGAGGAAGCTGGTCGATGTTTCTCTCTCATTGACGTTTCTAGCTCTTTATCCCTCTCCCTTCCTCTCTGTAAAATATCAATAAAATATATTTTTTTTAAAAAAAGAATTTGAGGCTCACACCCAGTCAGCATGGCTCAGTGGTTGATTGTCAACCTATGAACCAGGAGGTCATGGTTCACTTCCTGGTCAGGGCACATGCCCAGGTTGGGGGCTCAATCGCCAGTGTGGGGCATGCAGGAGGCAGCTGATCAATGATTCTCTCTCATCATTGATGTTTCTATCCTTCCCTCTCCTTTCCACTTTGAAATCAACAAAAATAAATTTTAAAAAAAGAATTTGAGGCTCACAATGAGGTAGAATGCACATCAAAATTAGTATATTAACAGGATCTAAATCATCCAGGGATCAGAGTTCTCTACCTGATAGACTATCCAGGATGTGCACGGCTGGCTAAGAAATGACCAGTGACGCTGGATGCTAGATTTGATGAGGATGAGTGCCAAGAGGCAAATTATATTAACCAAATATCATCAGACCCTGCCTTTCTCACGTTGCTCAGAGAAGCCAATCCAAATTCTAAGATGTAATAGGGCTCCAAACCTTAGTAATCACCCAAGCCAGATTTTTAATAAAGTGAATATAGAAAATTTTATTGCCAATATTACATCCATGTCTTCTAAAATGCTAATATATGTCCAGTGCTTCAGAAATAAACAAATTGGCTGTTGGCATTCAGTGAATCCATGTATAATTTAATAGGATTAAAGCATACAAAATTGGTATCATAAAACAGTATATTTGGATATACTCATATATTTTATGACATATTTGAGAATTGCAAAAGTAATATCCCTTTATCTCCAATTATTTTCTTAAAACAAAGATATCATATTATATCACCATAGTATAATTATTTAAATCAAGACATTGTGATATAATACTATCGACTAATCCACAGATCTGACTCAAATTTTGCCAATTGTTCCAATAATATCTCTTTTAGAAAGAAAAAAAATTCTTCCATTATCCAATCCAGGAGCCATATTGCATTAAGTTGTTATATTTCTTTAGTCTCCCTTAATCTGAAACATTTCCTCAGATTTCTTTGCCTTTCATGATTGACTTTTTGGAAGTGTACTGGGCTGTTATTTTGTAGACTGTTCCTCAATTTAAGTTAGTCTGCTGTGTCCTTATGATTAGTTTTAGCTTATGCAGTTTTGACTGGAGCAGCACGGAAGTGATTTAATTTTACATTTTTATCTTTTTCATTTTAAAAAAAATTCTTTATTGATTAAGATATTACATATGTGCCCTTATCCCCTCATTACCCCCTAAACCCCCCACTCATGCCCTCACCCCTCTGTTGACTGTGTCCACTGATTAGGCTTATAAGCCTGCATACAAGTCCTTTGGTTGATCTCTCTTCCTTACCCCCACACTCCCCTACCTTCCCTCTGAGGTTTGATGGTCTGATTGATGCTTCTCTGTCTTTGGATCTGTTTTTGTTCATCAGTTTATATTGTTCATTATATTCCACATATGAGTGAGATCATGTTATATTTGTCTTTCCCTGACTGGCTTATTTTACTTAGCATAATGGTCTCCAGTTCCATCCATGCTGTTGCAAATAGTAACAATTTCTTTTGTTTTGTTTTTACCGCAACATAGTGTTCTATCATATAGATGTACCACAGGTTTTTAATCCACTCATCTGCTGAAGGGCACTTAGGCTGTTTCCAAATCTTGACTATTATAAATTGTGCTGCTATGAACATAGGGTTGCATATACCCTTTCTGATTGGTGTTTCTAATTTCTTGGGAAATATTCCTAGAGGTGGGATTACTGGGTCAAATGGGAGCTCCATTTTTAGTTTTTTGGGGAAACTCCATACTGTTCTCCACAGTGGCTGCACCAGTCTGCATTCCCACCAGCAGTGCAGGAGAGTTCTTTTTTCTCTGCATCCTTGTCAGCACTTGTCGTTTGTTGATTTGTTGATGTTGGCCATTCTGACAGGTGTGAGATGGTACCGCATTGTTGTTTTGATTTGCATCTCTCAGATGATTTGTGACTTTGAGCATGTTTTCATATGTCTCTATGCCTTCTGTGTGTCTGTATGATGTACATTTTAGAAGAAGCAATTACTAGGTTGACTATTGTTTGGGATTTTCTGGAAATGATGCCGATTTATGGCCCCTCCTTGTTTTTGAAAACGTAAAATAAAGATAAATAACATTGTGGAAATGCATTTCTACAATTTAATTGCCTTGTACTTCTCTAAGTAGTTGAGGCTTTTCTCCCTTTAAATATGAGAGGCTTTTACGGTGCAGCTTTATCTAACAGCATGGAGTTTTCTATGGAAAGAGGTATTGTGTTACTCACACATTGAGAAAATTTAGGTCTCCATAACACAATATGATACTCAAGTGAGTGGATGTTGTTACAATTCTTAATGTGTTTCACACTCTTAAGAGAGTTACTCAATACCAATGAAAAATACAATGAAGATTAAAGAATAGAAAGGATTTATGTTTCTGTGTTAAGATGAAGGATAATATGATCATAGTATTTCTATGCAAAAGGCATTTTAAGTACCTCTTTTATTTTGAAAAAGCAGTAGAGCACAGGAATTAAACATAAATGGCTTTGGAGTCATTGCCTGGGGAAAAATCTCAGATCTGTGGTATCCTACCTGGGAGACTCTATCTCACTAATCTCAGTTTGCCCATCTGTAAAGAGCACGATAATAGCACTAAATTAATTGGATTATAGAGGATTAAATGGAATAGTGTAAGTAAATTCCTTGCAGTGGTTTCTGCTGTACAGTCACCATATACAGCTATGATCGAATAAATGAATAATTTCAAATCCAGGCTTCTCCACTTTTGTGACCTTGGCCAAGTACTTTAATTTCTCTTAAATTTCAAACTCCAGTTTTGAAATGGAAATAATAATAGCACCTACCTCATAGGGTTGTATGCGGAATAGTAGTTGTTTAATATGTTATTATTTTTTTTTTATTGAAAGCAATTTTGAGGGGGTGAAATAGGCAGGTTTAGGAGATTTTAGAAATTAAGGGGTCTATGGAAAATGCACAGGGCTACAGAGCAGCAAAGGGTACATTTCCATAAGACAAGTGTCCCAATAATTCCACTAGGGACATATGCACAGGCGACCAAGGGCTCCTCAGCCGCATAGTGAGTGGACTTATACGGAGTTACCAAAGTACTTAAAACTGGCCGAGCATAAAATCAAACACAGGAGACAAACATTAAATGCATGAATCACACATTGTTTATTTACCTAAGGCCTAGTGGGTTCCAGAACTTGGCAAGCCACCCGGAGATCCACGCTGACAGACACACCCTGGACACAGCTGCAGCTGCAGCTCGACATTGGTCGAGGCCTCCAGGTTCACGGCTCATGGAGAGCTCAGTCAATTTATTAGATACAGAGCTTCGGGCAGGAGGAGAAGGGGGAGCGGAGAGCGACCATTGGTGGAGGAGCCTTCGGGCATCTCTGGTTGATGCCTCCAACCTTGCTTCTTTTATAGCCATTTCTGGGCATTCCTCTGTTCTCTGTAGGTGTCACCAATGGGTCTTCAGTGTGTCTTATCAGAGGGTCTCAGGCTTATAATGGTTCTGGTTCCAGGCGGGAGTTGCTAGGGCGTTCACACAGTTGCTAGGGTGTTCACCCAGTTACTAGGGCATACACATTTGCTAGGAATAATATTCAATCTTAAATATAACAGATTAATATATTAGGTATAGAATTATATAATGCTAAATGTTAAACACACTTCACACAATTATAACTATAACAATAAGGGATCTGGGAGTGGCAGAAGGTACATTTCCATAAGACCAGGGATCTGGGAGCAGCAGAAGGTACACATTTACAGAATAAAAGGAAGGAAGCCCCTCCTTCAAAGAGGGAGGAAGAACAGCCCAGAGGGAATAGGAGAACAGTAAAGGAGAAGAAGGAGGGAACCTCATGTACTTCATGTGAGACTTGACCTCAGGAGTTGCTATAGTGACCAAATCAAAGGAGAAGGTGACCAATCAAAGGGGATATTGACACACACACACACACACACACACACACACACACACACAAAACAAAACAAACAAACAAACAAAAAACCAAAAACAACAACAACAAAAAACCCAGCAGCCTTTATAAACCATAGGAAGAAGGGACTCAGTGGGATTCTTCCCCTCTCCCCACGTGGGAGTCTATGCTTGTTTCTCAATAAATTTCCACCTTTTGCTATCCTCCCTTTTTTAAAAAAATATATTTTATTGATATTTTACAGAGAGGAAGAGAGAGAGAGAGAGATAGAGAGCTAGAAACATCGATGAGAGAGAAACATCAATGAGAGAGAAACATTGACCAGCTGCCTCTTGCACACCCCCTACTGGGGATGTGCCCGCAACAAATGTACATGCCCCTGACCGAAATCGAACCCAGGACCTTTCAGTCCACAGACTGACGCTCTACCACTGAGCCAAACCAGTTTCGGCTATCCTACCTTTTGTCTGTGGTTTCATTCTTCGACTCCACTGGACAAGAGCCCAGGATGTGCCATCCTGCCCAAGGGAACACAGTGCATTTCCAGTTCAAATTTCCAGTTTCATTAGTAATATCTTTATTACATTAATGTAATACTATTTACCTTACAAATGTCTTTCTTAGAAACTTGGTGGAAAACAGTGTTTTGATAACAATTTTTAAAATTTAAATTGCTATTTAAAATGAAAGAAAATACTGGGACATAAACTTCTAGGGAATATTTGAATCTCTTCCAAAATATAATTCCAGAAAATGTTTCTTTTTAAGTGAATACGAGTATCTCATAGGTAACCTCAAGTCTGTTTCATGGTTTGGGTTATGCAGAGGTGTGGGAATTTACATTTCCTTATTATAGTTACCAATTGATACTAGAGTGTATGCAATTTACTATTTTAAATGTGGTGGAATAGGAATCATTCTGCCTTGGCAGAATATCAAAGTTGTGTTTTGTTTTTGGTTGTTTTTGTTGTGTGTGTGTGTGTGTGTGTGTGTGTGTGTGTGTGTGTGTGTGCATGCGCGCCTGTGTGTGATGTTGACCTTAAGTCTTCCAGTAGTTCATATAACCAGAATTTTACCAGGCTTGGTTAATGTTCCAGAACAGTGGCTGCTTACTTCATGTTCTTAAACTGGACACCAGAATGTCCTCTATGATTGTTAAATGGGGACACGCTATTCACTTATCACATCCAGAGGATAATGTAATACATTGTGGTTTTTTTCTATCCTATAGAATGATCCAGTTTGTGCAAGTTTCCTCTCCTCTGCCTCCCACAGTTTGCTTAAATCCTGCCTTCGCCTACACATTGAAGCCAGGAGGCCCATTATGTTGGAGAATCACTAGGCCTTGGGGTTCTTTAGCATTTTTTTGTGAGAGGGATACTTTTGTCAGCCTGGGTTGATTTAATATTCATTTATCTCTTTCATTTCAATGCAGGAATAATCTTTCTTATAATATCTACAGAAGTGGAACTCATTACTTTAGAAGACAGATTATTCCATTTTCTGGGCAGCTGAAATTGTTGTGAAAAGTCTATCTTACACAAAAGATAGGTCAGTGAGTGTGTTATGAATTAGGTTTTGAACTTGGGCAAATCTTTTTCAGTGTTTTTTTTTTTTAAAGCTTGGAATATTTTCCTTAAATAATTCAAAGGGTAGTTTTAATAATAAAATGATAATAAAATAAAAAAATGATATAATAAAATAAAATGTTCCTCAAATTAATAAAATATTAAATACCCTAAATTAAAATATTTATAATGATTTATAAATAATTGTGCTTTCCTAGTTGTACTTTTTTTTCTTTTTTCTATTTACTAATAGCAAATGTTTTATATAACTTATATAATTTGGCCAACATAAAAGGCCTCTGAGACAGGCAGAATAGGGATGATTTTCCTCATCCTATATAATAAAAGGCTAATATGCAAATTGTCTTCTCAGGAGTTCAACTACTAGCTATGACCTGCACTGACCACTAGGGGATTGCACAGAACAAAGGAAGGTCCTAGCCAGCAGCCAGCAGCCAGGGGAAGGAAGGCCCCAACTGGCCCTGATTGTTGGCCAGGCCTTGCGGCCCTAGCTATGTATGAATTTTGAGAACTGGGCCTCTAGTATATAAATAAAAAATTGAGCCATGAGATGCTGAGTAACTTACCAGGGCTCCCATAACTGTTACCCCCATAACAAATTCAAATCTCCTCACTCTTGGACCATTTTTTTTTTTTTTTTTGTGAGAGGGAAAGTGAACATTCTTCTCAGCATCCCACCTACTCAGTGTGACTTCAATCCAACAAACGCCAAGTCAATTACAGAAGTCAATGAGGACATGCATTTCAGTGTTGAGAGCAATCAGTTCTTGGCCTAGAAACTGACCTGGACTTGGTTACCGTATTTGCCTGGGTATAAGACGATTTTTTGGCCCTGAAAAATACCGTATTTGCCGGCGTATAAGAGACTGGGTGTATAAGACGACCCCCTAACATTTCCACTCAAAATACAGAGTTTGTTATATACTCGCTGTATAAGACTACCCCCCACTTGGAGGCATATTTTTCAGGGCCAAAAAATCGTCTTATACGCCGGCAAATACGGTAACTTGAGTTTCATGTTCCCCCAGGAGATGGCTATAGACATCTTGGTAGTTCTTTAGAATGGAAAGAGCACCAAGACACAGGATAACAATTCTTAGATGTATTAAAGTTTAAAGAGAAAAATTAAGAATGTAGACAAGGATAGAATTAACTGAAATGTGGAGCTTTAAAACTGCACAATTCCTTAATTAGTCTCCATAGGATTATTTAAAATTCTGTTGTTTATTTGTTTCATTTCAACTGTATTTTTATTTGCTTTAGCAGCTGTTAAAATATATTTGAACAATTTATCCTGCCTGGTTGAAGGTGTATGATATCTTTTAGCTTCCATCTGTTTCTTAGCATTGAAACAAGATTTAATTTCCCTGTAGGTCTACCTACCAATGTAGAAATTTAAAAGTGAACATTCTTTTTTTAAAATGTTTAATTGGATTTTCAAGGAAGAACATTCATTGGACCCACCAACAAAACAGCCATTGAGTTGTTGTGAGACCTTTATTTTATTAAATAATTCATGAACTTGTATAAAATAACTGATTACTGATTCTGAAATATGATCCTAGCATTCCAGTTCTATAAGAACCTTGATGATTGTAATGGCCATATTTTACATCATTCATGAATACCATCAAAAGCATTACTCATGAGTGGTCAGTTTGATAATTTTCAGTGATGAAAAACTTACTAAAAATCTATGTTCAAGAATGAAGAATCACTGAGTCCTTATCTCTTATCACTTATCTGAGGAAAATAAAGAAAAAAGATTTATGTGACCAGACACAGAAGAATGGAACAGATTAACTTATCCATGAGGGAAGCAGTGTGGGGCGGAAAGGAAGAGGTTAATCAAAGAACTTGTATGCATATATGCATAGGCTTTGGACCTATGTGGTGAAGGCCTGGGGGTGGAGTGTGCCCTGGGTGGAGGGGGACAAAGAGGGGAGAAATGGGGGACATGTGGAATACTTTCCATAATAAAAATGAATTTAAAAACAATATCCTTAGTTTTGTAGTTTTGAAATCTACTTTGTATGGTATTAATATAGCTTCTATAGTATTTTTGTTGTTGTTAATCTCCACCCAAAGATATATTTTTTAAAATATTTATTTATTTGTTTATTTATTTTAGGGATAATGGAAAGGAGCAGGGAGACAAAGAGAAACATCCATGTATGACAGACATATTGACTGATTGCCTCCTCCAAGCACTTCAACCAGGGCCAGGGACCAAGCCTCCACCTGTGGTATGTACCCTTGATCAGAACTGGACCCACCACCCTTTGGTCTGCAGGCAGTCACTCTAACCACTGAACCATACTGGCCAGAGATGTCCTTTTGATTAGTGTTACTGGGGCATACCTTTTTCATTCTTTTACTTTTAACCTGTTTTGTTTTTTGTTTTGTTTTTTTGTCTTCATATTCAAAGTAGGTTTATTATATTGGCTTATAGTTAGCTCTTTTTATATTATTCTGATAATCTATATTTTTTATTTGGGGTATTTAAATCACTTAAATTTAATGCACTTATTGATATGGTTGGGTTTAAATGTACCATGTAGATATTTGTATCTAATTAATCAGTTATTTGTTTCCTTTTTACCTCCTATCTCTTTTTTTATTTAGAATGAGTACATTTTTATGCTTTAATTTTATTTTCTTTGTTGGCTAATTAGCTATAATGCATTTATAGTGATTGTTTTAGGATTTGGGGACACACATTTCACTTACTATAGTCCTTCAATTAACATTATACTACTTCACATATGGTATAAGAATCTTACAACTCCCGTCTCAATTATCCTATGTTTGTCATGCATTTTACTTCTCTATATGTTACAAGGCACACATTGTGTTACGATTCTTTTGGCTTTAAACTGACAATTATATTTTAAAGAGTATTAAAAAAGTAATTTTCAAATTCTCTATTTTCTATTTCTGGTGCTCTGCATTCCTTAGTGAAAATCCAGATTTTCAGCTCAGCTGGTGTGGCTCACTAGTTGAGAATCGACTATTCCCAGTCAGGGCACATGTAGGCTCAATCCCCAGTGGGGGGCACATACAGGAAGCAGCTGATCAATGATCCTCTGTCATCATTGATGTTTTTATCTCTCTCTCCCTCTCCCTTTCTCTCTTAAATCAATAAAAATATATTTTTATTTTTTATTTTTTTTCCGGCTATTTATTTATTTTTAATATTTTTTTAAAATAAATCTTTATTGCTCAGATTATTACAATTGTTTCTCCTTTTTCTCCCCCATAGCTCCCTTCCACCTGATTCCCACCCCACCCTCTGCCCTCTCCCCCTCCCCCCACTATTGTCCTCATCCATAGGTTATACAATTTTAATCCAGTCTCTGCACCCCACACCCCTTTCACCCTGATAATTATCTATCCACTCCCTTTCTTTGCCCCTAATTCTATTATATTCACCAGTTTATTCTATTCCTGAGATTTTTAATTCACTTGACCTTCTTCCTCTTCTTAAGTAATACCTTTCAGCATTTCATATAATACTGGTTTGGTGGTGATGAACTCCTTTAGCTTTTTCTTATCTGTGAAGCTCTTTATCTGCCCTTCAATTCTGAATGATAACTTTGCTGGATACAGTAATCTTGGTTGTAGGTTCTCCCTATTCATCACTTTGAATATTTCTTGCCACTCCCTTCTGGCCTGCATGGTTTCTGTTGAGAAATCAGCTGATAGTCGTATGGGTGCTCCCTTATAGGTAACCAACTGCTTTTCTCTTGCTGCTTGTAAGATCCTCTTTTTGTCTTTTACCCTTGGCATATTGATGATGATGTGTCGAGAAGAATTTTTCTTTGGATTCCTCTTGTTTGGGGTTCTGTAGGCTTCCTGTACTTGTAAGTCTATTTCTTTCACCAGGTGAGGGAAGTTTTCTGATATTATTTCTTCAAATATGTTTTCAGTATTTTGCACTCCCTCTTCTTCTGGCACCCCCATAATTCTGATGTTGGTGCGCTTGCAGTTGTCCCAGAGGCTCCTTACACTATCTTCAACTTTCTGGATCCTCTTTTCTTCTTCCTTCTCCAAAGGAGTGTCTTTTGGCTCTTTGACCTGATTCTTGTGTTCTTCCATTCTGCTGTTGGATCTCTGCATAATATTTTCCAATTTAGTCAGTTTATCTATACTTTTTAGTTGGGTCTCATGAATTTTATCGAGCTTTTCTAGGATATTGTTGCATAACCTTAGAACCGTAGTTCTGAACTCTATATCCTCCATCTCTTTTGTTTGAGATCTATTTCCTTGTCTCGGCATTATCACTATTTTTCAGAGTTGGTAGGATGGCTTTGTGTGTTTGGTGTCCTATATAGCACAGTGGGTCAGCCTCCTCAGTTACCTGAGGTAGACACTCTTTGTGATCCCCTTTGTGGACTGTGTGCACAGCCTTGTTGTAGCTAAGTCTCTATTGTTGTGAATTGACCTTCAGGCCAATTGGATGTGGGTATCAGCTGTGTCTACTCTGGGATAACTTCTGTATTGGACACAGTCTTATAGGATCAGACTTGAAAAACTGCAGAAGCCTCTGCTCAGCTTGGATGGGGTGGAGTCTCAGAGCAAGAGCGTGGGTGCCCCAGGGGCTCACCCGGACTTGGGCTGGTCTCTGTAGTCTGGAGCTTCTGACTCCTTCTGCTACAGAGAGGCCGCCACCTTGTACAGAGAGGCGGCGGCAGCCTTCTCGGTCAGTCCTGGAGCTTCTGACTCCTTCCGCTACGGAGAGGCCACCACCTTGTACAGAGAGGCAGCAGCAGCCTCCGCGGTCAGACCTGGAGCTTCTGACTCTTTCCGCTATGGAGAGGCGGCGGTCAGACCTCAGCGCGTACTTGCTCATGCGCGCGAGTCTGTAGACCCTGCAGACTGCGACTGCGGCTCCGGTCCCCGGTCTCCCAGTCTCCGAATCTCTGAGTCTCTGGGTGCCTTTCTCTGCAGTCCAGACTCCACCCGTATGAGCCTGGGACCATGGAATTTCAGCCGGGGTTGGGTTCAGTACAGTCCGAAAGGGTTCCGTGCAATCGGGGATTCCTCCCCTCCCACCGCCAGGCAGGTATTCGGCGGCTGCGTGCGTGAGCGTCTCCTACCTCAGAGCTTTTCGGCTCCCAGTCCGATCCGTGAGCCTCTCTCTTTCTTTCTAGTTGTAGCTACTCCACTCTGCCAGCTTTCCTGACGTTTTGGTGAAGTCCTTTTTTATTTTAGTTGTTTTTTTTAATTAAATTGTTGATGAGGCGGCAGCTTAGGAGACTGCCTAGGCCGCCATCTTGGATGTTCTCAAAAATATATTTTTAAATTCCAGATTTGCATCTACTATTTTTATTCTGCCTGGAGAATTATTTTATAATTTTCTTTTGTAATTTAAGTCTTCATGAGGAATTACTTTAGAAGTTTGAAAACATATTTATTTCACTTTTATTTTTTAAAGATATTTTCACTTGTCATGCTATAATTCAAGGTTCATAGGTTTCTTTAAAACAAAATAAAAAACTTTTGCTTTAACAATGATGCTCCAGTGTCTTCTTGTTTGTATTGAAACCAATGTGAAGTCTGCTATGATTCTTATCTTTGTTACCCTGTAAATAATGTGTCTTTTGACCTCTGGCTCCTTTTAAGACTTTATCTCTATCACTTCTTTTAAACAATGTGATTGTGATGTGCCACAATGCATTTGTTCTTCACATTTCATGTGCTTGTGGGTTGTTGAGCTTTCTGAATCTTAGGTTTATGTTTTTCATCTAATTTAGAAAAATGTCAGCCATTGTTTTTCAAATATGTTTGTTTATCCCACACCTCCTCACTCTTGAGAGCTTCCATTTACAGATATATTAGATATCTTAATATTATTCCACAGCTCACTGATAGTATGTTCATTTTTTTTGTCTTTTTTACTATTTGGGGCACTTTTAGTACTGGTACATCTTCAAGTTCACTACCCTTGCTTTTTCCCCCTTCAATTGCTGATCTCCTATTACTATTATTTTCAATGCATTTTTCTCAGATGTTGTAGTTTTTATTTTTATGAATTTTTCTGCTTAATATGCTGTCTTTCTTCTACCTTTTGATCATCCTATATAATAAAAGGGTAATATTAAGGTGACCAGATCGTCCCGCTTTTCGCAGGACAGTCCAGATTTTTAACAGTTTTTCCTGTGTCCCGCGGCATTTTTAAAAAAGTCCTGATTTTTGGAAAGATTGGAAAGATTCTTTCCAAAAATCAGGACTTTCTTTAAAATGCTGTGGGACGCTGGAAAAAAATGTTAAAAATCTGGACTGTTCCGCCAAAAGTGGGAAGATCTGGTCACCTTAGGTAATACGCAAATCGACCAAACAGCGAATGACCAGTTGCTATGACATTCACTGACCACCAGGGGGCAGACATTAAATGTAGGAGCTGCCCCCTGGTGGTCAGTGCGCTCTGACAGGGTGAGCACTGCTCAGCCAGAAGTCTGTCTCCATGGCAAAGCTACCACTTAGGCCTGCTCTACCAAGGGCTCCTGGACTGCAAGAGAGCTCTGGCCAGACTGAGGGACCTCCCCAAGTGCATGAATTTGGTGCACTGGGCCTCTAGTATGGAATATAGTTATGATAATTGTTTTATAGTCCTCATCTACTAATTCTAATATTTGCATAATTTATGGATGTGTTCCTATTTATTTGTTGTTGTTTTTCTCTCTTTACTGTGGGTAATATTTTTCTTCTTCATTGCAAGCCTAATTATTATTAAAATATTGAATACTAGAAATGCAAGATTACCTTATAAGTCTCTAATATTTTTTACCTTTCTTCTGAGTTGTAGTTAAGTTACTTTGCAATGCTTTAATTCTTTCAATACTTGCTTTTAAGGCTTACTAGATGACGCTAGATCAGTCTTTAATCTTGAGCTGAATTTTCTCCTCCCTATGACAACGTCATTCTGAGTCCTTTCCCCACTTGTTGTGAATTAAGGGGTTCACATTTTAACTGTTGAGAACATGAACTGTTGCTGGCCCTTCTGGAGATATAAGGATTATCCTAATTTTGGAGCATTGTTCTTATGAATATCTATGAAGAGTCTGAGCTTTTGCTCTACTTGCAGGCTATTTAGCTACCGCAGTGTCATGGATGCTGACATAATACTCTGGACAGAGTTTACCAGTTTTTGAGCCCCAATTTTCCCAGGGCAAGGTAAAGAGTACCAGGTGACTCCTTTATAGGAGGGGAAGCCTACACTTAGTGAATCTAGGTCTTTTATACTTGACAGTAGCATGCCTATCCTTAACTTCTAATAAACACATTATACCTACTTTTTATGACAGTCCACTATAGCAATATCCTTGAAAAGCTATACTATAGCAAAAGCAGTTAGTGAATCTGCTTGTAAGATATGCAGAATTAAAAGAGATTGTTATGGAATGAATTATAACCCCCCGAAATGCATATGTTAAGGCCCTAATCCCCAATGTGGCTATATTTGTAGATAGGGTCTTTAAAAAAGTAGTAAAGATTAAATGAGGTCTTATAGGTGGTGCTGATCCAATATGACTTATGTCCTTATAAGAAGAGGAAAGGACATGAGGGATGCACATTCACAGAGAAAAAATCATGGGAGGACACCATGGGAAGGTGGCCATCTGCAAGTCAGGAGAGGGGCCTCAGGAGAAACCAACTCTGCTAGCATCTTGATCTTGGTCTTCCAGACACCAGAACTGCAAGAAAATAAATCTATGTTGCTTAGGTCACCCAGTCTGTGGTATTCTGTTACAGAAGCCCTGGGGGGCTAATACAGAGACCAACAGAGAATTGTATCTGCACAGTTCTTTCCCTGGCATCAAGAAAGTTTCATACATGTGTGTATTGATTGAGCTATACTTAGAAGAAGATATGGGGACCCTCTTCAGATCTCTGTGGTTCTCTCTTGGTGCAGAATTTCCTGGTCTGGTATACTGCTTCCCAACAGGTATTTATGGTAGCTGCCACGGTATCCCCATATTCTAGCTCTCTCTCCTCAAGTCAGGGTGACCTCCAGGGTCTGCCTAGGCTCTCCAACTCTATGCTAGGGACTGGGAACTCTACAGAGAAAGCTGCTACAATCATGGGCTCATCCCATTGGCTTTCCTTATCTTAGGGATCATTGTCTAAATCATTTTTAATACATATACATATTTTGTCTTGTTTCTTGTTGTTTCATACAGGAAGTTAAATTCAGTCATGGGTAGAAGAGTGTTTCATATCCTAAATAATAAATGTTTACTTTTAACCTATGAAAGAATCAAGCTGAATTGGAACTTAAGAGCTGCATCATAGTTTTGATTCAACTATTTGTCAGACTTCCGGCAATTTTATGTCCTACTTTTTCATTTGTAGCTTTGGGAACAAATAAATCACTAAGCCTTCCAAGTAGAATATTGGCTTGCGTGGTTAGAGAAGTGTTATGACAGATTTGAACTCTCCAAAAGAAAGTTCTTATACAAATATTAGTTTTCTGTGTTATTAACAAGGCATGGGAAATTTATACATTATATAGTTTGCTGAAATATCAAGAAAGAACATAATAAATATGACACCCCTCTCCTGCTACTGTGGGTGTTGCAGTGAAACTCTAAAACATTGTTGATTTTATTTATTTTTAATTGTTGAACACTGAAAGCAAATCTATTTTAATCTTTACCTTTCTACTTCCAACAATGTAGACTTGAGCTTTTTGTATTATTTTCATTTTTTTAAAAAGAGGAAAATTGGAGAGAAATGGTAGAGTTAATTAGAATGTGTAATGGAAATTAAGCCAGATCAAAATTGAGACCTGTTACCTACAATAGTTTTCTTTATAATTTGGAAATCGATGGCAACATAGAATCATATATTTCATTTGGCCCAGCCCACTTCATAACATATTGAGAAATGTTATCAGTAGTGTTGAAAGACTTAAAAAATAATGGAGGGAGAAGAGGGCCAAGTGGTTCAAAAGACTTTAGAATGAGGTACTTTAGACTTAGGAAGACCAACTATTTAAACATACTTTTAAAAAGTTACTCTTCTGCATCAGAGGAAAGATGTTATCTGGGAGAGGACACTGTGAAACTGTTTTTAAATGCTTTTCAAAATTTGTAGCTAGAAAAAAATGACCATTTAGAGGCCTTTTAGAAAAATTGCTTCTCTTCCCACACATTCACATTGATGGGGGGGGATGCTAAGGAAGAAATGGACATTTTTAAAGGAACCTAAATTGCGATTTAACTATAAATTTTAATTAAAAAACTATTTTAGAGCAGTTTAAGTATACATTAAAAGTGAGATAAACGGAGGCTGATGCCTTACCCATTAAGTATATAGATTTCCCATATACCACCTGCTCACACACATGTATATCTTCCAATTATCAGCATCACTCGCTGGAATGGTACTTTTTAAAATCAAGGATGAACCTACATTGATACATCATAATCATAAAATCCATAGTTTCCCTTAGAGTTCATTCCTCATATTGTACATTCAATGAGTTTGGACAAATGTATGCCCATTATTATAATATCATGCAGAATATTTTCACCACTATAAAAATCCTCTGTGCTCTGCCTATTCATCTCCCAACCCCCAACCCCTGAAAACCACTGATCTTTCCATTGTCTTCCTAGTTTTACCTTTTCCACAATGTCGTATAGTTGTAATCATAAAGTATATAGTCTTAAGATTGGCTTCTCTCAGTAATATAAACATAATGTTTCTCCATGTCTTCTGATAGCTGGGCAGCTCATTTATTTTTAACACTGAAAATATTCCATTATCTGGTCACAGCACAGTTTTTTCATGCATTCATATACTTAAAGATATCATGGCTGTTTCCAAGTTCTGGCAATTATGAACAAAACTGCATACACAGGTTTGTGTGTGTTTTGTTTTTTTTACCTGACCAGAAGTGTTCAACTCCTTTGGGTAAATACCTGTTGGGAAGCATGGGACTTAGTTGGAAAGTGTGTAAGGAGGACTCTCTTAAAGATTAGGGGCCTCTAAACGGACCTTGACAAAGGTGGAAAACCCTGTCTTAACTTTTCCAAACAATTCTGAGTCCCCCATGTGTTTTATTAGAATCTTTATGTTTAGACTTCAAAATGTCCTTGTTTTAAAGACACTACGGATACATGTGTTTTCCCAAGGATACATACCCTACTGATATATAGAGGTTAATTTTAATTCAAGCTATTGCTACAATTAAAGCCTAAGGAGGCAGGCAAATGGATTATTTGGTTCCTATAGCCAAGCAGTCCCTTAGCTCTCCCTTTCACAGAAACATGTGTCAGAGTAATCCATTCATTCATTGAAAAGGGTCTGCTGGTCAGTTCCAACAAATACCAAGGTGTGCAATTGCTAGATTTTATGGTAAGAGAATTTTTAATTTTGTAAAAAACCTTCAAACTGTCTCCCAAAGTGGCTGAACCATTCTGTGTTCTCATCAATGAATGAGTGTTCCTTGTGTTCCATGTTCCCACCAGCATTTGGTGTTGTCAGTGTTTCAGATTTTGATCATTCTAATAGTTGCATAGTGGTAGCTCATTGCTTTAAGTTGTATTGCCCTTATGATATATGATATGGAGCATCTTTTCACATGCTTATTTGACACCTATATACCTTATTTGGTGAAATTTCTGTTAATTAAGGTCATTGGCCCATTTTGTTATCAGGTTGTTTGTTTAATTATTTGCTGAGTTCTAAAAGTTCTGTGTATCAGATGCGGCTTTTCTAAATATTTTCTCCAAGTTTGTGGCTGGTTTTCCTATTTTCTTGATATTAAGTCTGAAATAAGGTACACGATTTTTTACTACCAGCAAGTTTTGAGGTGATGCTGGTCTTCCTGATCCAGGGACTAAGGGCAAATATTTTTTTAAAAGGCCAATCTTTGGGCTCAACTATTTTTCCAGTCATGTATTACTTGTGAGAATTCTGGCAAGTTATTTAGCTTTTTTAACTTAAGTTTTTTTTTTTTTTTGGCTTTAGAATGGGAATAAATATTGTATACGGTTATTTTAAAAGATCCTGGATGTGAACATTTACTGCCCGATTAAAACGTGTACATATCCTTCTTAAAAATATATAGTGTTATTGATTTCAGAGAGGAAGGGAGGGGGAGAGAAAGATGGAAACATCAATGATGAGAAAGAATCATTGACCAGCTGTCTCTTGCACGCACCATACCAGAGATGGAGCCCGCAACCCAAGCATGGGCCTTGACTGGGAATTGAACCATGCCCTCCTGGTTCATAGGTCGATGCTCAACCACTGAGCCACACCGGCCAGTCCATATCCTGTTTTCTAAAAGATACTCAACAAATGTTGAAAGGCTCCACTTTCCCCTTGCAAATCTATTACGATTGCTCTCAAAAGAGGGGAAATGAGAGCACTGGAGTGGAGTTAACACGTGTTCACTGTGTTAACAGAAACAGCAGAAGTGGGAAGCTCCCGGGTCCTACATTAAGTGGTAAGGAAGGATTGCGCTCTCATTTACATGACGTGGGAGGAGAGGAAAGCTGGTAAGCATTAAGGCCCTTGTATTAAAAACTGGATAGCAGCTGGAGCCTTAGCTGCAGCTTAAGATCTTGATGGCTTTAGGCTAATGGGTACCAATTATAATAATTAGTACTCTCTTCTGCTTATAAATGATCATAAAACGTATTAGTAGTAGGTTTTAAAAATTCTATCTGATCTGTAATGGATGATAAATGCTGATTTTAGAATTTTTTTATGGAAAAGCTGAATGTTTCTACTCAGTGATATATCCAGGGAAATATCTCCCTTTATGAAGTTTTCCTTTTTTTGTTAAAGAAATATTATTTATTTTGTAAATATGACATTTCAAAGATTACATGGAAGTCTTGAAATATCCCAAATCCTCATTATCCTGTCAACTATCTGAAAATGTTGCGATTTGTATTGGTATAGTTTATTCCAATTGATAATCATCAGTGATTCAGTTTATAAGTATTGTTACTTGGTGAAATCTTATTAGTAGTTATGCCCTAAATGTGTAGATCCTATTTAATTTTAAACTGGAGTCTTTCTAAAAAACCCAGTCTCCTTTTGTTATAGTAAATTGAAATATGCTTGTAAAGTATCACTCAATATATTATACAGAACTCAAACTTGGCAAGTTTTATTATACCAATTCCATGATCCAATAAATAATGAAAGTATTTCTAGAAAAAGTCTTTCTGCTTCTAGTAGATCTTGGAGCCATACCAAGATTGTCTTTACTTGGCTATCGCTGCTGTCCTTCAGCTGCTGTGAATTTTGACTGCTAACATTCAGAGCTGGCTCCTCTCCAGAGAACTGCCCTCATCTTCCCTGGGAAATACTGCACTTCCCCTTTAATGCCACCACCATTCCCAGGAGCTGTCATTGGCCAATGATGGGCATATAAATGGCAGTATGGCAGTACCTACTCTGTAGTGCAATTCACGCTCCAGAACTTGCTGTCGGGTCAGACTCAATCTAGACTCCAGGTTAGACTAGATTTTTGCTTGACTTTTTTTTTGCCTGCTGTGTTTGATTCCTTCACTTCCTTTATCCTGAGAGCATGATATACTCCCTCAATAAATTGTTTAAGAATCCTTCTCTCTGTTTCTGCCTTTAAGGAAACCAATCCGACACTCCTGTTTGATATTAAATTATTTCTAACTTTGAGTTTGGCGTTCATCTTCCTAATAGTTAACTGCAAAGGAGAAGATATTTAATCACTGTGCCTTTACTACCTTCCTAGGACAAGGGTACCAGTACATTAGAATTGATACATCACCGTGTCTGGTGCAAGAATTTGAATCATTTTGATGTAACCATCATTCATTTACAAAAATGGTTCAGAATGGTGAGCTTGAAGATTACCTTTTTTGGTCTGGATCCAGGTGGAGAGGGAGAATAAGAGAGTAAAGCAACCAACTGCTGTCATAGTGGTGAGGGGCCGAGGTAGTTGTAGGTACAAAGTAATAAAAGTGTGACCCAGGAATCCAATAGCCAGCAGCTGAGAAACACAACTTCGGATCCCTAGAGAGTAGTAATACTACAGAGACCCTGTCTCCCAGCAGACAGAATCAAATTGATCTGAATGTCGAGTTGTTGATTTTTTATTAAAAATGAGACAGAACAAAACAGAAATAGATTCCCAGAAACAGAGATCAAATGACGGTTGCCAGAGGGGAGGAAATGGGGGATGGGTAAAAAAGGTGAAGGGGCATATAGTTCATAATATTGTGATAAGTTGCATAATGACAGATGTTTGCTAGACTTAGTGTCATGACCACATCAGAAGGTATCCAAAAAGTCAAATCACTATATTGTACACCTGAAACTAATAGTGTATGCCAACTATACTCACTGTTATTTTTTAATTTTATTTATTCATTTTTAAAATATATTTTATTGATTTTACACAGAGATGAATTGAGAGGGATAGAGAGTTAGAAACGTCAATGAGAGAGATACATTGACCAGCTGCCTCTTGCACACTCCCCACCAGGGATGTGCCTGCAAGCAAGGTACGTGCCCTTGACCAGAATTGAACCCAGGACCCTTCAGTCCACAGGCCGACGCTCTACCCACTGAGCCACACCAGTCTCGGTTATTTTTTAATTTTAAATAAGTCATGAACCTGGCCAGCATAGCTCAGTGTTTGAGCAATGACCTATGAACCAGGAGGTCACATTCGATTCTTCGTCATGGCACAAACCGGTGCTGCAGGTTCAATCCCCAGTGTGGAGCAGGCAGGCAGCAGCCAATCAATGATTCTCTCTCATCACTGATGTTTTTATCTCTTTCTTCCTCTCCTTTCCTCTCTGAAATCAATAAAAATACATTTAAAAATAAATACATAATTCATGAAAGAGAAAGCAGACACTTTACTGCAATCATACATGTTCCCCTGTTTAAACTGAATCTCTGGTAAAGGGAGAGAAAATGGGAGATATCTATACTATCAACGATAAAAAATATATATTTTAAAACAATTTAATCTCCATGTTATTATGTCATTCTAACACATTCCCTTCTGCTACTGATTATGTAATTAATTTCTCACGGATGGAGAATTAACTGAAAATTAATTTTCATTCATAATGGTGGTAACCCCCCTCCCCTGCCTCAACCTCTCAAATAGGTTTGCTTTTCTATTTTTTTATTAAATTTCTTTTAGTAACATCCTATATAATAAAAGCCTAATATGCCTAAGTGTCTGGTCATTCGATCAGCTGTTCAACCAATCAAAGTATAATATGCTAATGATATGCTAAGGCTAATGATATGCTAACCACTCACTATGATGTGCACTGACCACCAGGGGGCAGATACTTCAACAAGTAGTAAGCTTGCTGCTGAGGTCTGGCCAATCCGGATGAGCGAAATGGGCCAGACATGCCCTGGAGCCCTCCTGTGGTCCCTTCCTGGCCCTGATTGTGCACTGTTGAGGTACCTTGGCCTGGTCTCTACCCTCTTGCAATCCAGGACCCCTCGGGAGATGTCAGAGAGCCAGTTTGGGTCCAATCTTGCAGGCATAAAAGGTTAATATGCAAATCGACCAAATGGTGAAATGACCGTCACTATGACACACACTGACCACCAGGGGGCAGAGGCTCAATGTATGAGCTGCCCGCTGGTGGCCAGTGTGCTCCCACAGGGGGAGCACCACTCAGCCAGAAGCCGGGCTCATGGCTGGCCAGTCCAACAGCACTAAGGATGTCCATCAGTTGGACATCCCCAGAGGGCTCTTGGATTGTGAGAGGGTGCAGGCCAGGTTGAGGGACCCCCCCAACCCCTGCCCCAGAGTGCACGAATTTCGTGCACCTGGCCTCTAGTTGGTTAATAACATACACATTTCAGGTTTGCTACATTATAACGCAACATATATCTATTCTACTGTGTGCTCATCACCCAAAGCCATCGCCTTCCATCACCATGTATTTTACCCCCTTTACCCTCTTCATTCTTCCTCCAGCCCCTCTGATAACCACCATACTCTTGTCTGTGTCAATGAACTTTGTTTGTTTGTTGTTTTTTGTTTTATATCCCACAATCATGTAAGTGAAATCAGATGGTTCTTATCCTTTCCAGTCTGACTTACTTCACTTAGTATAATACTCTCAGAATCACCATACTGAAATGGGAAATTTGGACTGGAACATGCAGAGTTCCCCGGGGCAGGATGGCTTCCCAGGCTCTTTGTCCGTTGGAGTCAAGGAATGAAACCACGGGCAGAGGATGGTATAGCAAAGATGGAAATTTATTGAGAAACAAACACAGACTCTCATGTGGGGAGGGGGAAAAGTCACACTGAGTCCCTTTTCCCTATGGTTAATAAAAGCTGCAGATCTTTATGCCTTGATATCCCCTCTGATGGGTCACTATCACCTTCTGATTTGGCCACTATAGCAACTCCTGAGCTCAAAGGTCAAACCTCATGTGAGGTAGGGTATGTGAGGTTCCCTCCTCTTTCTCTCTTACTGTTCTCCTATTCCCTCTGGGCTTTATTCCCTCTATTTTGTAAATTACCTTTTGCTGATTCCCAGCTCCCGTATCTTATGGAAATGTACCCTTTGCAGGACTGTGGTCCTGTGCTTTATCCATGGACCCCTTAATTCCTAAAAATTTTAAACCTGCCTATTTCACCCCTAAAAACTCATATCTTACCCCCCAAAACTCCTTTCAATACAATCATGGACGTAACCAATTTCATCTGATCTTGGTTTTCTTTACATAGAGCTTTTTAAGCTGTCCAGTGTTGTTCTGCCAATATAAAGCAACCTTGCAGCATGGCCAACATGACTCAGTGGTTGAGTGTTAACCTGGGAATCAGGAGGTCATGGTTCGATTCCCAGTCGGGGCACATGCCTGGGTTGCGGGTTCTATCACCTATGTAAAACATGCATGAGGTAGCCGATCAATGATTTTCTCTCTCATCATTGATGTTTCTATCTCTCCCTCTCCCTTCCTCGTTGAAATATATATATATATATATATATATATATATATATATATATATATATATATATATTAAAAAGCACTCCAACCAGAAATAACATGAGCACCCCACTCAGACTTTGAGCTTCCTTCCCCGGTATTTTTTGACATAAACATCCACAGTATTTGTACCTTACCTTTCTCAGAAGTTACTTATCAACTGCCTTCTCTCTACTCTCAGCACTTTTTCTATTCAGTTTTGGAATTATATTTTCCTTTTTGATGGGACACTTCTGCAACTTAATATTAAAATATATATAATTGATTTTTTACAGAGAGGAAGGAAGAGGGATAGAGAGCTAGAAACGTCGATGGGAGAGAAACATCGACCAGCTGCCTTCTGCACACCCCCTACCGGGGATGTGTCCGCAACCAATGTACATGCCCTTGACTGGAATCGAACCTGGGACCTTTCAGTCTGCAGACCGACACTCTATACACTGAGCCAAAAACGGTTTAGGCATGCAACTTGCTTCATAATGATTAATATATCTTGGTAAAATCTTATGACTAGTCACATTTTTAACCCACCTCGGCCAGTAATTCTGTATGTGCATAACATTGCACCACAGACTCGTCCTCCTTCTGCAGGCAGAAAATCCTATTAATTGGGGGAAAAAAGAGTTAACTGAAAAATTACCCATATGAAATCATCAAAGTTCTACATAATACATACATCCTGAATTTTTCTTTATTAAATACTCTGATTTACAAAATAATTTGTTCTTAGAGTTTTGTTTTTTTTAAGTTGGCTTGTAAATGATAATACAAATTCCTCTTCTCAGAAAACCCTTGATTTTAAAGACAAGGAGTCTGAGGTTCAGAAATGTTAGTATTTTGTATGCACCCTTGTTATTTGTAAATATGATCCTTCGATTTTATAGTATTTGTGTAGAAATACATTGCATAGTGTTCCTGTAATACTGTCATTCATATATTATTTCAATTATTTTATTGTTGGTGTACATTTGAGTTGTTTCCAGGTTTTGGTCTAAAAACAATGCTGCTGGCTTGGCTCAGTGAACAGAACATTGACCTATGGATTCAAATGTCCCAGGTTCAATTCCAGTCCAAGGCATATGTCCTGGTTGGGGGCTCAATCCCCAGTAGGGGACATGCAGGAGACAGCCAATCAATTATTCTCTCTCATCATTGATGTTTCTATCTCTGGTTCCCTCTCCCTTCCTGTCTGAAATCAATAAAAATATATTGAAAAAATAATAAAGACAATGCTGCTAAGACACTCTATATTTTATTAAACTAAGGAAAATTCCTTCTATTACTTCTTTTGAAATTAAAAATTGATATTACATTTTATCAAACATGTTTTTCTCACCTTTTTAGCTCTTAATAGATTATATTTTTTAATTTTTCAAGTTGAATATGTATACTTTTAGATCTGTTTGTTCCTTTTCATATTTCCTTATTTTCATCATATTTAATCACCTCTCTTATATTTATTTTTACTACCATTATAATTATTTTTCTGTTCTTTTTATAATAATTCAAATATATGGAATATCTGCATGTTTAATTTAATTGTTCGATGCTTTTGCTGGCTCTCATATATAATACTTTACTTGATTTTGTATTTTGTAATTTTTTCATTTGAGTTCATAATTCGGGAACATTTACCTCAGAGAATACTTTGAAATCTAGGATTTGGATGAGTGTCTCAAGAGAGTATTTTCATATTATTCTGTAAGCTATCAAGTGGTTTTACCAGCTCTAGACACTTTGAACTAAATTCTTGGCTAGAGATTTTTCAGCCTACTCATGCAGTGGGAAGTCAGGTTGTAAATGCATCTAAGGGCTGGATTTTAGCTACAAATTTCCAAGAAGGACTTAATTTTCTTCCCCTACATTCAGTGCCAGAGTTCAATTGGATTTTGTTTCTTGGTATTATTCTGTATGTAGGACATGAGGCAGACTTACTTCTAATACATTTTTTATTTTGAAAGTATAACTCTGTGATGGGGTATTTCTTAGACACCCTAACTTGGCTTTGCCCATTCTCCTCTGTGTCATGATAGGGCCTGAAAACCAAAGTTCAAGTTTACCTTCTTGTCAAGAGTTATCAAGTTGAAAGCTAACCCTCAATGTATTTTTCCTCTGGGTTTTAGTTTAAATTTATCTTATTTGCCTCTGAGTGTTTCTTTACCAAGTTTTCAACTCTTGGATGCCGTTAAAATATTTTTAAATATTTTGTCCAGAATTTTTCTTGCCCTATTTTTTCCATCAACAGAGTTGTTCAGGTTACTTAGTCTGCTAGAATGCCAGAAGCAATAACTTAGACTTTATGATTTCTGACCTATCTTTCAACTTTGTGGTTGATGCTGTGTCCACTATATTAAAGATTTGTGGTTGGTAAGAGCTATATTTCTGAAATGAAATAACTTGTGAGAGCAGGCAATATAATTGTTCACTCATGAGAGGTTTTTGGGCCACATGTTCCCATAGGTTATGCATCAGTTTCCTTGCCTTAGGCTGTTCCATTTAACACATAGGGGATTCTTATTAAAACCTAGTGGCCTGGTGCACAAAATTTGTGCACATTAAAAGGGAATTAATTAGAGGAAATATTTTAATATTGCTATTTGCCCTCTCTACAATACAAGTGTCAGAAATAAAAGAAAATGAGTAAACTGTATATTAAAATAATATCTAAATTTATTAATAAACAATCACAACAGGATATAACAACAAAAACATGATAAAAATGATGTAAAAACAACACTGATACAAATAATGACTGGTAAATCGATTAAACTTATTCTGATATCTCCCTGTATACCACATTAAGAGTGAAAACTCTTCAGGCCCAGTCTGTTTTGTTTCTATCTCTCCATTTCAGTCTCTGTCTCTGTTTTCCTCAGCAGTCCTCCAGGCCTCCCTCCCTCTCTCCCTCATCCTCTTTCCTGTATGGGAGGGGGCAGGACCAGTGGGAGGAGCTTCACCCTCTGCCCACCCTGGGGCCTCATTCTGAGAGAGGCTCTGAGCTAGGAGGGAGGGAAAGAAAGGGAGAAAAGGCTGTGAGATTGTAGGCACTGTGTGTGTGTGTGTGTGTGTGTGTGTGTGTGTGTGCGCGAGCGCGCGCGCGCACGCAGTTGTGAGTGTGAGTGCCAGTACCACCTCCCCTGGCCCCATCTCCACTGCCACAAGTCCCCACCCACCACAGCCTGCTGCATGTGCAGCCTGGGCATTATGTTGAGCCTTCAGTCTTTTTGGATATTATGGACCCTGGCTCTTTATATATATAGATATTGATATGAAATTTTGCCATTTGAATGGTAAATTCAGTTTAACTAAAACCCCATTCTGTAATCATTTCCTAAAATGCAATAACAATGCCTTGATAATGGTTGAAACTTTTTTTTTGTAGAAGATAACCTTGTAAAATAGTGTTATAATTTATATGGTATAACATTAATTTTTTAAAATTATAAGCCTCTTAGCCCAACCAGCGTGGTTGAGCATCAACCTATGAACCAGGAGGTTAGGCTTTGATTTCTGGTCAGGGCACTTGCCAGGGATGCAGGCTCAGTCCCCAGTGTGTGGTGTGCAGGAGGCAGCCAATCAGTGATTCCCTCTCATTATTGATGTTTCTATCTCGCTCTCCCTCTCCTTTCCTCTCTGAAATCAATAAAACTATTAAAATAAATAAATAAATAAATAAATAAATAAATAAACCTCTTAGAAATTAAATGCTTCTTTTTCTGTTAAATATACATTATCTTTTTGACAAGACAGCAGATACTTTACTGAATGGTCTTCTTTACATATATGTATATTCTTAAACCATATTCTTAGTTTTATGTAATTATTATTGCAATGATGTGAGAATTTCATGAGTACATGTATGTGAAAGTTTTTGGAATATAATAAAGCAATACAATCTTATCAAATGTTAGTTCCTCTGAATTCTTATAGCACTTTATAAATGTTTGTATGTGGATATGTTTATTTTTCTTTCTAAATTATGAGCTTAGTGATGGAAGAACCTCTGCCTTAATCAAAGGAAATCTTTAGAACTTAACACTGTGCCTGGCACATAGTAAATATTCAATCACAAAGAACGTTTCTTTAATTGATAAGAAATGGTAAATACTCTCAATGAAATGTTTTTGATACCTCTTATGTTATAAAAACTTTCAATTTAAGAGATATTCATTTTGAATAGTGAATTTTCAGGCTTCTACTTCCATGGGAAAATAATGGACCTTTGTGGGGATAAGGGGAATTTTTATATAATTTTCTCATGTGTGAAATGGGAGAGCTTGAGTGAATAATGTGCGATCCAATGAGGTTTGATATTAAATGAAGAGTAGACTTTTTTAAGTTTCATGTAAGTGCTAACATGTCCACATTGTAGCCTAGAAAATGCATACTTGAAGACATCCAGGCAAATGTATACAAATATGCAAAATTTGCAAACATATGCAAGTTTTCTTTTGCAATAGCATTCTAATCCACTTTACAAAACAGGACTATACAAGGCCCTACCTCTGTAAATAATACTATTTGAATTGCCTTTCAAAGGTGTAACCCATTACTTTATTCCCTTATCTTAATATCAAAAAGGACTTGGTTTGGGTATGATCAATTTGGAAGTATTTTTTCTAATTTCCAAGGGCACAACTGGAGAGCCCAATAAAATTAGCTATGAAATTGCTAATTTATGGAGGAGGAATTATACCCAGCTCAGTTTATTATGTTATTTTAAATTATTTAAATATTATGAAATTCAGTATCCTTGTGATGTTTCAGCAGAAAAGTGAATTTATTATTCGACATTTCAAGCATAATGCCAACAAGGGTAGTGCCTAATGTCTTACAGTAAGCAGGTATATTGAGGTCAGCAGAATGTAAACATCTTCAATTTGAAACTTTCCATCAGGCATTTGGATATGTGGAGGATCTCTAGGTGAGCACCAATTGTAAATACAGCTAGTTTATACATTGTTTATATATCTTTCATTTCTTTAAACATTCACTAACTAGAATAGTACTATGAACAATATTAGTCCCTAATGAATGGTTGATTAAATCCTATATAATAAAAGCCTAATATGCAAGTCGACTGAACAGCAGAATGACCAGTCGCTATGATATGTACCAACCACCAGGGGCAGATGCTCTACATAGGAGCTGCCTCCAGCCGGCAGGCCCCAGGCCAGCCAAGTCAGGTGCCAGCAAGCAGGGATCCCCCAGTTGCCCAGCCAAGTCACCCCACAGATCAGTCCTGATAACTTGCCAATCATAGGAACCCCACCTGTGCATGAATTTTGTGCACCAGGCCTCTAGTACTAAATAATTGGGAATTGAACGCATTGCAAAATTACTATTTTACTTGTGGATATGAAAGAGGAGATTCATTCAATCATTCCATTATTTGTATTTCTTCATTTAGAAGGCATATCCTTTTAATATTTAGTCCAAATTTATGAGTGTTGTCAGATGCCCTTCCATTCACATTTTGTTAACTAGAAACATTGCTTTTTAAGATTGTCTCCATTTTCTATAGTTGTACATTAAAAGAAAAAAAATAAAAGTAAATGTTAAATGTAAGGACACATGCTAAATATTCCTGCAGAGATAACATTTGGTTGTCAACTTAGAGTGTGAAGTGAGTGGATGGAAATCAAAAATGCACTCACAAGAGGTAGTCTTTTGAGACTCCTATTGATGTCTGTATTTACTCATAAGGAGTGCACAGGTTATCTGTGTGAACTATTGTGTGGCTATAGATTCGGGGATTTTCTTCTTTTGCTACCAAACTCCCTATAGGCAGTGAATCAAGAGAGTATAAACTGAAATACCTACAGATAAGGGATTTTGAGTACTTATAAATAATTCATCCATCCCTCCTGGCATATAAATGACTATAAAAAGTTACTGATCTATGGGTATGTCATGCTTTTTCTTTTCATATCAGTTTCTTGGGTTTTACTTGATTTCCTTTTTCTACTTTTACTTTTGAAATGTAAGAACATAGGAAATTATTATTTTAATAAACTTTCTGTTTTCACAAACCATTTTTGGTAACAAATAATTTAGAATTTTGTGGTGTTACAAAGATCAATCATGCCCTAACTGGTTTGGCTGGGTAGATAGTGCAGTGACCTACAAACTGAAGGGTCCCAGGTTTGATTCTGGTCAAGGGCATGTACCTTGGTTGTGGGTACATCCCCAGTGGGGGAGGGGTGTGCAGGAGACAGCTGATTGATGTTTCTCTCTCATCAATGTTTCTAACTATCCCTCTCCCTTCCTCTTTGTAAAAAATCAATAAAATATATTAAAAAGAGAGATCAATCACATAAGAACAGAAATTATACGACATGATTTAATTGGAAACTTCATATGCTGTGCATGTTTTACGGCATATCTAGAGTTTACACATTAGCAAAATTTAATTTAAGCATGTTGTGATCAGAAATTCTCAGCTGTACTTCTCTTTTCTCTGTTGTCCCTTGCATTTAGCTTCCCCCAAAATTCAGACATGACTTGAAAGAAATTGATATCACAGCTTTATGAAAACAAATAAGACTAGAGGTGGCAAATGGATAGCATAAATCCAGCTATCAACCTCCTCATATACTTATTATTGATTAACCAATGTACTTTTCACTTTCTCCCATCAAGATGTGGAACCTTGACCCAACACTCTGGAAAGACACTAGCTATCCAACAAAGGTAGGAAAATGTCTAACATTATTTGTTATCGCTGATTGGAAAAAAAGAAATTGGAAAAATAGATGCAGTTCAATTCATTCCACATTTTACAGATATGGTTGTATTATTAAAAGGTGGATATTCAACATGAGGAATTAGGCAATGTATGGATTAATTGATGATTAATTAATTCTTCATTTACTGAGTTCTGAATATACATCAAACATTGAACTATAGCCTAAATATACAAAGATAAATTAAGATAAGACCCTAACCCTCAGTCTGTTAGAAAGTCATACAAATAAACCATTTTATTATCAAGAACTAAACCATAAAAATAATGTAGAAAATTCTACAGGCACAGAGAAAATAAGATAAGAACTTTTATTGCCTCAAGCACCTAAAGAAGACTTTTACTGAGAAAATACACATTTAAATCGGTTTTGAAAGATGACTAGGAAAGTCGGTTGGGGAGATGAGCAAGAACAATGCCACTCCAGGAAGAAATCATGATAAGACAAAAAAGAATATTATGAGGTACACCTTGATTGAAGAAAGATGAAACTTTTGGTGGGGATGTACAGCAGAAAAGAAGAAAATTTTAATTCCAAGCTGTAATGGGCCTTGTATATTATGTTAAGGAATTTGAGATTTTGTCATAGATGTGAAGAAAAATGGAACCCTGTGCACTATTGGTGGGATTGGAAATTGGTACAGACATTATGGAAAGCAATGTGGAAGTTCCTCAAAAAAATAAAAAAAATAGAACTACAATATGATCTAGCAGTTCCATATTTGGGAATATGTCAAAAGGAAACACAATGAATCGAAAAGATAAATGCATCCCCATGTTCATAGCAGCATTATCTACAATAGCTAAGAAATGGAAATAACCTAAGTATTCATTGATGGTTGAGTAGGTAAATAAATGGTGGTGCATATATAACGAAATATTATTCAGTTATAAAGAATGAGGAAATCCTATCATTTGTGAGACCAATGGACCTTGAAAGCATTATACTAAGTGAAATAGGTCAGAGAGACCAAGACGACAGATACTGTATGATCTCATTTATATGTAGAATCTAAAGAGAAACAAACACAAAACTCATAGAAATAGAAATCAGATCTGTGGTTACCAGAAGAGGGTGTTGCTGGAAAGGGCACTTGGAGGAGAGTGATCAAAAGTTACAAACTCCAAATCCTATATAATAAAAGGCTAATATGCAAATCGACCGAACAGCAGAACTACTGGTTGCTATAATACACACTGACCACCAGGGTATAGATGCTCAATGCAGGAGCTGCCCCCTGGTTTAGATATATCTCCATGGAATTACTGGTCAGTGCACTCCCACAAGGGGAGCACCGCTCAGCCAGAAGCTGGGCTCATGGCTGATGGGACCCTCTCCCACCACCTCTGCAGCACTAAGGATGTCTGACTGATGGCTTAGGCCCACTCCTATAAAGGGTTCCATAGGGCTCCTGGACGGCAAGAAGGCACAAGCTGGGAGGGACACCCCCCCAAGTGCACAAATTTTGTGTACCAGGCCTCTAATTATAAATAAGTAGTAGGGGTATAATGTACAACATGATGACTGTATTTAACACTGCTATATGTGGGAAGAAACCTTTTACCTGATATAAGGGTTGCTGTTTAGCTCTAAAAAGCTCAAGCAGTGTGGTATCATCAGAGATAGACATATCAATCAATGGAAGGAATATAGTACCCAGAAGATAACCCCTCACAGGTATGACCAACCAACTTTTGACAAAAGTTAAATATAAATTTAATGGAATAAGGATAGCCTTTTCAACAAATGATACTGGCACAATTGCACACCCATAAACTAAAATAATAATAATAATAATAATAATAATAATAATAATAATAGCCATGACCTAAACCACACACCTCAATAAAAGTTTAACTCAAATTGTTTAAAAACATGGATGTAAAATATAAAACGTATACTTTTAGAATAAAATAAAGGCAAAATCTTATGGATCTTAGCTAAGTAACAAGTTCTCAGAATTGACACCTCACCAAAATTAAAAACTTTTTTTTTCTGTGAAAGACATGCTAAGAAAGTGAAAACATAAGCTATACATGGGAAGAAAATATTTGCGAAGAATTCTTAAAACTTGTTGAAAAAAAAATCAACTAGGAACTGGGAAGAAGACATAAAGAGACATTTCACCAAAGAGAAAGAGAATATGCGGATATGCAGATGGAAAAATAGTTGTTCAACATCATGGCCATTAAGGAAAAGCAGATTAAAGCCACGGTGGTATTTCAATACACAACTATCAGAATGGTTAAAAAAGTGGCAATACCAAATGTTGACAAGTATGCTAAGAAACTGGATTACTTAAGAGATTACTGGTTGAAATGTAAAGTAGTATAGCTCTTCTGGAAAACAGTTTAGTAGAAATTTCTTATAAAATTAACTATGCAGCATTCATGTGACTTAGCAATTGTACTCTGTGGCATTTATCCCAGAGAAGTAAATACTTATATCCACAGAAATAGCCCAACATTTGAAACAACCCAGAAATCTTTCAATGAGTGACTGGTTAGACAATGGTAAGTCTATACCATGAACTTACTACTCAGTGAATATAAGGAACAAACTATTTATATAAGCAATAGTTTAGATATATCTTCATGGAATTAGCTTAGTGAAAAAAAATTAACACCTAACTTTGCATACTATAATTGTCCATTTATATAACATTCTTGAAATGACAAAATCATTGAAAGGGAGAACAGACTATTTGTTGCCAGAGACTAGAGATGAGTGGGGTCAGGGGGCAGGAAGTATGCATGGGAAGAAAAGGACCATGTGAGGGATTCTGGTGATTATGGGAATGTTCTATATTTTGTATCAAGGGCAGTATCCTGATTGTGATTTTGTACTGTAAATGCAAGCTGCCCCATATTGGGTGAAACTAGATCAAGAGTACAAGGAATCTATAGTATTTGTTAACACTGCATGTATATGTACAATTATCTAAAAAAAAAGTTCAATTTAAAAAAGCCAAAGAGTTATATTGATTAAATTGTTGTCCTACAAAGATAGTAAGAAAACCCTAAAAAACCTTCAAGGGAGGTAAAAAGCCTTTTTGCATAAAAATAAAGACAGCAATCATGCAATAGATTTTTCATCTGCAAAACAATGTATAAGAAATAATGGAGCTAGAAATAAATACATTATTCAAAATAAAATTGTCATGGCTGAGGTCAACACAGCTCTCTGAGGATTGGCTTGATCTTGTTGAAAGGGGTAAATTGTGTTATAGAATAAATATTTCAAACACTTGATTTTATATGAAAGCATGCATATACAAAGAGCCTAACATATGCCAATTAAGGTATATGTACTTTGATTGCACCTAGAATCACTTGAAATTTAATCTTGTCCTTTGCCTCAATGAATACATTTAACTAATTTTAATAAATCAATAAAAGTAGACATAATTATTTAAAATATTTTACTAATGTCTTTAGCATTTTTGAAGCAAATACATATGCTGCTGAATAGCTATTTCATTAAAAAGCAAATCACATAGGAAATTACTCTTTATAAAACTGTATAAAAGAGACCACTTCATACCTAAATACAGGGGTTGGCTAAAGTAGTCTTATAGTTGTTAAATACATGGAACACAGAGTTCAGTCTTCTATTATTAAATATAGTATTATTTTCCATACGAACAGCTAGAAACCTATTTTTGCCAACTACTATATATGGATAAGAGCAAAAGCTGCATTTATACATTAAATACATTTATTGTTAAAGAAGAATGCTCAAAAATAAAGAGTAAGTAACCATGTTAAGAAATTAAAAAGCATAAGAAATTAGAAAAACAAACAGTATTGACGAAGCTATGTCAAAGGAGAATTAAATGCAGTTTTTTTTTAAATTCAAAAATTCAAAAGTTAGAGTGCATGATAACTGTGGAAAAGAGTACCTATTTTCAGAGAAGAAAAAAGATGGCAGCTGGCAGGACAGAGGTGAGGGAGATGAAGTGAGTGAGTGAGGGTATGAAAGGAGAATGTGTGGATGTGTGTGGTGTGTGTGAGAGTGAGTAAGGGACAGTTAAATCACACAGGAGCAGCAGGGGCTGGCAGACCAGGCTCTCTTAGACAAGAAGAGACTACTACCAGTGTGGGCACTCCCTGGATGCAGGACTCAGGCATGGAGCCCACACCGTCTTGAAGAGGACATAAGCTTCTTCTAGGAAATCATCAGCACCACCAACCAGACAGGAGTTTGACACTGCCCACAACCCAGCAGCTACTCCAGCCAAAATCCTTCTACCCCAGCTGCAGACCTGAGGACCCTGGGACCTCCACCTCCACAGGTGCACAGCTTGCTCCTGCAGTAGTAAGAACATCTTCCCCCTCAGCAGCAGCAGAACTCTGGACTACACATTCTTGGGTTTCCAGCCACACAGGCATCCAGGGCACACCACTCCTTAGGCAGCAGCTGGGAGCCACAGGGAGCCCCTGCTGGGTGTGATTATGTAAAGACAAGGGTGCTCTGCCCTGCAGTAGAAAATCTGAATTTCCTCTGTCTAAATAACTGCCACAGACACCCAGCTGTGCAACTTCAGTGTCAGTGCCCCTCAAAGTGCATCAGAGCTCTGTGCCAGCAAACTCACCACCACAGACATGTACACATCTCCAAAGAGCAGGCACCCTGAGCCCATATATCCACAGGGTCCTCTTGGGAGCTTCTTTGAGCCCCTACTTGGTATAATTCTGCACAGACAAAGACACACGGCCCTGCAATAGACATTCTGAATGTCCTCTGCCTGAATAACATACACCCCAGCTGTTTTACTTCAGCAACAGCTCTCCTCAAAGTGCTTCAGATCTCTATACCAAATGCACCGCCAGTCCGTGTGACCATTTCCAGTATGCATTTCCAACTGGCAGGGACGCTGAGCCCACCTATCCACAGGGCGCATGTGGGAGCTGCTGTGAATCCTTGCTGGGTGTGATCTTAGACAAACAGGGACACACTCTCCCTGGCAGTAGAAATTCTGAATTCACTCATCCTGGATACCTGCACACAGATGCCTCAATTACATGGCTTCAGTGCCAGGGCCCTCTAGAGCGATTCAGCACCCTTGCTGGCAAATGCACTACAGGAGCCCCTGTAAGCCTCAACAGGGAGAGTGCGCATGTCCACCACAGGTGCAGCAGCAAAAGCTGAGTCTGCCCACCCCACAACTAAAGAACTCTGGACACCAGAGTCACGCCTTTCCAGAATGCAGGCCTCCTGAGACCCATCACCCCAATTGACGGTTCCTGGGTACCACTGTGAGTCCCTGCTGGACACGTGTGATTTCAATCAAAGGCCAAGAAAGTAAAAATTTGGACAACCCCTTCACAGCTGCTGACTTCTAGACACCACAGTTGTACCTTTCTAGCTCACAAGCCTACTTCAGGAGAATCCAAATAGCTCAAGTAGGGAACTACACTAGATTACCAAGCCCAGGAGACCTGAGAGATCACACCAGTAGCATCATTCCCAAAAGAACCTGAGTATTAAACCAATTGGACCTACAATTAAAACATTATAGCTAATCATGGGGAGACAAAAAAGTAACCCCTAAAGGAAAGAAAAAGAGGAATCACCAGAAAGGGTGTTAAATGAAATTGAGGCTAGCAGCATATAAGAGAAAGAATTCAGAGTAATGGTTTTATGATGATCAAACAGCTGGATGACAAATACACACAAGTCAATGAGAACTATAAGGAGCTGAATGAGAACATCACCAACATGAAAAGGAACCAAGAGGAGATGAAGAACAATATAGCTGCAATAAAGAACACAATGGAAGGCTTACACAGTAGAATAGAAGAAGCTGAAGATGCACCAGCAAATTAGAAGACAAGGTTTGGGACAACACAAAACAAAGCAACATTCGCATAATAGGGGTACAGAAGGAGAAGAATAGAATCAAGGAATAGAAAACCTGTTTGAAGAAATAATGACAGAAAACTCCCATGATATTGGCAAGAAAAAAACTATGCAAGTCCAAGAAGTACATAGAGTCCCAAACAAGTTGAACCCCAAAAGACCAACACCAAGACACATCATAATTAAACTGGCAAATAACGACAAAGTAAGAATCTTTTTTTAAATATATATTTTATTGATTTTATTACAGAGAGGAAGGGAGAGAGCTAGAGAGCTAGAAATGTTGATGAGAGTGAAACATCAACCAGCCGCCTCCTGCACACCCCCCACCAGGGATGTGCCCACAACCAATGTACATGCCCTTGACAGGAATCAAACCCGGGACCTTCCAGTCCACAGACCGACGCTCTACCACTGAGCCAAACCGGTTTCAGCCAAAGTAAGAATCTTAAAGGCTGCTGAGAGAGACAGAAAGTTATTTACAAGAGATCTCTTATTAGAATATCAACTGATTTCTCAATGGAAACACACCAGGCCAGAAGGGAATGGAATGAAATATACAAAGTGATACAAAACAAGGGACCGAATCCCAGAATACTATACCCAGCAAGGCTATCACTCAAAATTGAAGGTGGAATCAGGGGCTTCACAACAAAAAAATGATAAGAGTGTTTATCACTACCAAGGCAGCAATGCAAGAAATGCTAAAGGGACTGCTGTAAAAAGAAGAAAGAGAAAGGCAAGATGAAACACATGGGTAATTAATAAAAATGGCAACAAATAAGTACCTATCAATAATAATATAACTGTAAATTGATTAAATGCCCCAATCAAAAGACATAGAGTAAAGGATTGGATAAGAAAACAAGACAAATATATATCTGCTGTCTACAGGAAATCCACCTCAGAAAAAAAGATGCACACAGACTGAGGGTGAAGGGATGAAAAAACGTTTTTCAAAGGAATGGAAATGAAAAAAAAGCTGAGGTTGTGATACTTATATCTGACAAATTAGATCTCAAAGTGAAGGACATAGCAAGAGATCAGGAAGGCCACTTTGTAATACTAAAGGGAGCAATCCAACAAGAAGAAATAGCTCTGGTAAACATATACACACCCAATATAGGAGCACCCAAATACATAAGAAAAACTCCTGGAGGATATAAATGTACAAATTGACAGCAATAGAATCATAGTAGGGGACTTTAATACCCCACTATCACCATTGGACAAATCCTCTAAACAAAAAATCAGCAAAGAAACATCAATCCTAAAGGACTCACTAGACCAGATGGGATTAATTGACAACTTAAGAACATTTCACCCCAAAGCCACAATACACATTCTTCTCATGTACACATAGGTCATTTTCAAAAATAGACCATATGTTAGGACATAGGCAAAGTCTCTTCAAATTCAAGAAGATAGAAATCATATCAAGTATCTTCTCAGATAACAAAAATAGAATAAAATTGAAAATCAACTACAATAAAAACAATCCAAAAAAATCAAACACATGGAGACTAAATAGCATGCTATTAAACAATGACTGAGTTACCAGAGAGACCAAAGAAGAAACAAAAACATCATGGCAACGAATGACAACGAAAACACAACAATCCAAAATCTATGGGACACAGCAAAAGCAGTCTTGAGAGGGAAGTTCATCGATCTACAAGCCTACTGCAAAAAACAATGGTAATAAATTACGCAGCCTTAAAACTCAAAAAGTTAGAATTTGAGCAACAAGAGAAGCCCAATGTAGCCAGAAGGAATGAAATAATAAAGATCAGAGTGGAGATAAACGACATAGAGACCAAAAAAAAAAAAAAAGATACAAAAGATTACCTAAACCAAGAGCTTGTTCTTTGAATGCATAAACAAGATTTATGAACCTCTAGACAGGCTCACCAAGAAGCAAAGAGAGAGGACCCAAATAAAATCAGAAATGAAACAGGTGAAATACAACAGATCCCTCAGAAATACAAGGATTATATAAAAAAAAATACTGGACAACCTGGAGGAAATGGACATATTCCTAGAAAAATACAACCTCCCAAAACTCAATCAGGAAGAATATAAACACGTCAATATTCCAATAACTATTGAGGAAATTGAAGCAGCCATCAAAAAGCTTCAGGCAAACAAAAGCCAGGGGCCAGACGGCTTCACAGGGGAGTTTTACCAAACATTCAAGGAAGAACATAAACCTATCCTCCTCAGACTATTCCACAAACTTTAAGAGGAAGGAGCACTTCCAAGCTCATTCTATGAAGCCAGCATTACCCTAAAACCAAAAACAGATGAAGACAACACATTGAAAGAGAATTTCAGGCCAATATCCCTTATGAACATAGATGCCAAAATCCTCAACAAAATTCTAGCAAATCGGATTCAGCACTACATCAGAAAGATCATACATCATGACTAAGTAGGATTTATTCCAGGAATACAAGGATGGTACAATATCCACAAGTCAATAAACGTGATACATCACATAAATAAATTGAGAAATAAAAACCACAGTCATATCTATTGATGCACAAAAAGCATTTGACAAAATCCAACACCCACTTTTGATAAAAACTCTCAGCAAGGTAGGAATAGAAGAAACATACCTCAAAATAATAAAAGCCACATATGACAAACCCACAGCCAACCTTATACCAACTGGGCAAATCTAAAACCATTTCCCCTAAGAACAGGAATAAGATAGGGTTGCCCACTCTCACCACTCCTGTTATACATAGTACTGGAAGTATTAGCCATTGCAATTAGACAAGGAGAAGAAGAAAGAGGCATTCTAATTGGAAAAGAAGAAATAAAACTATCCTTATTTGCAGATGACATGATATTATACATAAAAAACCATAAAGACTCCATCAAATATTATTAGACTTAATAAATTAATTTGCCAATGTATCAGGATACAAAATTAATGCTAAGAAATGTATAGCATTTCTTTACACCAATAGTGAACATACAGAAAGGGAGACTAAAAAAGCAATCACATTTACCATCGCACCAAAAAATTAAGATACCTAGGAATAAACTTAGCTAAGGTGGTAAAATCCTTTATACGAAAAACTACAGGACACTGAAAAAAAAAAGAGATAGCGAAGACAAACAGATGGGAGAACATATGATGTTCATGGATTGGTAAAATCAGCATCATCAAAATGTTCATACTACCCAAAGCAATCTATAGATTCAATGCAATCCCCATTAAAATATCAAGGGCATATTTCACAGACCTACAATACACTTTTCAAAAATTCATCTGGAATAAAAAAAGACCTAGAAGAGCTGAAGCAATCCTGAGAAAGGAGAACAAAGTGGGACTTCAAGCTGTATTACAAAGCCATTGTACTCAAAACATCCTGGTACTGTCACAAAATAGGCATATAGAGCAATGGAATAGAGTAGAAAACTCATTGACCCAAACCACTATGCTCAATTAATATTTGACAAAGGAGGCATGAACATAAAACGGAGACAAGACAGTCTCTTTAATAAATGATGTTGGGAAAATTAGACACATACATGCAAAAAATTAAACTAGACTACTAACTTACACCATACACAAAAATAAACTCAAAATGGATAAAGGAGTTAGACATAAGATTGGTAACCATAAAAATACTAGAGGAATCCACAGGCAGAGAAATCTCAGACATGTGTCAAAGCAATTTCTTCACTGATATCACTCGTAGGGTAATGGAAACTGAAGAGAAAATAAATAAATGGGACTACATCAAAATAAAGAGCTTTTGCACAGCAAAAGAAATCATCAATAAAATAACAAGTAAGCCCGCTGTATAGTAAAACATATTTGCAAATGTTATCACTAATAAAGGTTTAATCTCCAACATCTACAGATAACTTATACAACTTAATAAAAGGAAGATAAATGATCCAATAATAAAATGGGCAACGGACCTAAAGAGAAACTTTTAGAAAGAAGACAGAAGGAAGGCCAAGAGACATATGAGAACATGCTCAAAGTCACTAATTATCTGAGAGTTGCAAATTAAAATGATAATGTGGTACCATCTCACACCTGTCAAAATGGCTATCATCAACAAATTAACAAAGGTCAAGTGTTGGTGAGGATTTGGAGAAAAAGGAACCCTAGTACACTACTGGTGGGAATGCAGACTGGTGCAGCCACTGTGTAGAACAGTATGGAGTTTAGTTAAAAAAAACACACACACACTAAAAATGGAACTCCCATTTGACCCAGTAATCTCTCACCTAGGAATATATCCTAAGAAACTAGAAACACCTATCAGAAAGGATATATGCACCCCTATGTTCATAGCAGCACAATTCACCATAGCTAAGATTTGGAAACAGCCTACGTGCCAGTCAGCAGATGACTGTATCAGAAAACTATGGTACATATACACAATGGAATACTATTCTGCCATAAAAAAGGAATTCCTACCATTTGCAGCAGCATGGATGGAACTGGAGAGCATTATGCTAAGTGAAATAAGCCAGGCAATGAAAGAAAATTACCACATGATCTCACTCATTTATGGAAAATAAAGAACATTATATCCTGACTAGAGTCTAGTGCACAAAATCCGTGCATGGTGGAGGGTTTTCCCTCAGCCCAGACTCCACCCTCTCCAATTTGGGACCCTTTCAGGGATGTCCAACTGCCCACTGGGATCAGGCCTAAATGGGCTGCCGGACATCCCTCTCACAATCCAGGACTGCTGGCTCCCAACTTCTCACCTTCCTGCCTGCCTGATTGCCCCTAACCTAAGGTGACCAGATGTCCCACTTTTGGCAAGACAGTCCCAATTTTTAACAATTTGTCCCATGGCGTTTTTAAAAAGTCCCAATTTTTTGAAAGAATGCACAACAAGCTAGGGAACGGTGGGAGAACAGGAAAGGAATATATGGTTTTCAGTGGCCATGTGGCTATTTAGCCAGGATAGGAGTTTTATATTATTTTTGTTAATTTTATAATGTTAAACTTTAATAATAACAAATAATTGTTGAGAACTGATTATCGAGAGCTGCTTATCAAAGTTGGCATTGTTGATCAGTTGTTACAATTGTGGAATATGTGCTTTCCTTACCAGGAACTAATGCTGCGACTGAACGCGTTTTTTTTCTACGGTAAATAAAGTGTGGACATCAGAAAAATCACAATTAAGTGTTGAGACTTTGAAAGCCATTTTATGTGTGAAACAATTTAACCAATTCTTGTGAAAATTTTCATGACCTTTTAAACAACTACAGCAATCTACTAAAAATATTCACTCAAATGAGAAATATGCCAAAGAATAAAATAATACTATACATAATTTTTAATTTATTTATTATATTTTTAAATCGTACTTATGTTGAAATTTTTTTAAAAAAATATTACAATACTACTTTTGCCTTCTATGAAAATTTTTGTTGCTCCAAATAGAACAACCCCCCCCCCCCGCCCCCGTCAATGGTGTCCTGCTTTACCAATGTTAAAATCTGGTCACCATACCCTAACTGTTTCTTCCTGCCAGCCTGATTACCTCCTAACCACTCTCCAGCCAGCCTGACAGACACCTAACTGCTTTCCTGCCAACCCAACTGCACCTAACTGCCCTCCCTTGCCAGCCTGGTTACCCCTAACTACCCTCTTCTGCCAGACTGGTTGCGCCTAACTGCCCTCCCTTGCAGGCCTTGTCCCTCCCAACTGCCCTCCCCTTCTGGCCCACCACCCCTAACTGCCCTCCTTTGCCAGCCTATTCCCCCCCCAACAGCCCTCCCCTGTAGACCTAGTCATCCCTTACTGCCTCCCCTATAGTCCTGCCCCCCCCCCCAATTGCCCTCCCTTTCAGGCCTGGACTCCCCCCCAACTGTCCTCCCCTGCTGGCCTGATTGCCCACCACTGCCCTCCCATGCCAGCCATCTTGTGGTGGCCATCTTGTGTCCACATGGGGGCTTCCATCTTTGACCACATGGAGGTGGCCATCTTGTGTGTTAGAGTGATGGTCAATTTGCATATTACTCTTTTATTAGATAGGATGAACAAAAAGATAGATTCAGAGGCAGTAAAGCATGGAACACACTGTCAAATTACAGCGGGAAGGCTGGGGAGTGTTGGAGAGTGGGGGAAAAAGATCAGTCGAAGGACTTGTATGCATGCATATAAGCACACCAATAGACACAAGGTACTGGGGGGGGGGGCATGTAACAGAGTAGGGGAGGTGGGGGAAGGTCATTGGGGGGAAAAGGAGATATATGTACTACTATATGTAATACTTTAAATAATAAAATTAAATTAAAAAAAGAAAAAAATACTCATTTTCTTCTAATGTCCATTAGCCCCTCTCTCTTCTTTTTAAAGTAATAGAATCCTAAATGGCTGTCTGAATGAAAGGCTAAATTTTCAGCAAAGTTCTCTATTCTGGCTGGGATGCATCTGTGATGGTTAGAACTCAGCTAGATCATGAGTTGGAAGCCACACATTGAGTTTTCTGGAGTTACAAGATAGAAAATGCTAGAATAACTGAAGATTCTGAAGCCCTTTTTATTTCCAGAACTTCTTTATATGTTTGAAAAATAACCTTTGTTAACGTAAACAAAAGCATTGAAACCTTTAAATAATTTTTGTGAGTTTATTTGAGCCATGCTGTTGACATATGCCTGGAAGCAGAACCTCAACAAATTGAGATAATGCTCCAGAGAATGGCGGGTTCCATTTGTATTTAAACATTGTAATCAAAGGAGAGACATAGTTGGGTTACATAAAATTCATTGGTGATAGATTAAGGAGGTGGGATAAAGCAAAGCAAAGCGGTGGGAAACCCCTGGGATTGGGTACAAAATAAAATGATGGACACATACTTAGGTGGGTGCAAGGACAATTAACATGACAAGGAAGGAATTGGAGGCATCTGCCCTGGCGCCCACCACATTAGGTTGTGTCCCAGGGACACCAGAAATAGGGAAGTTACAAGTTACCCAGACATTTCAAGGGTATATTGTCATAGATGCAAAAAAACACATAGGCTCAGTGAAGGTAAAGGCTGACCTTGTCAGTGAAGATAGTGGCCTAGGATGTCACTGCCCACCGTAACTGCTTTTAGTTAAAGTTTAATTTTGGACCATCCTTTGTGGTTCCTTTAGGTCTCTGTGTTTGCAAGACCGCCATGCAGGCCTCCCCTGAGCTTGTCAGGTCAGCATGTGGCCCCTTTCGTCCACACCTTCTATCTAAGTGGCATTTCCAAGGGGTAGATTTAGCAGCATATTCTGCCAAAAAGGGGCAGAGACCTTTAATCAAGGAGCAGATTCAGGATATTTCCTTCTCACCAGAGCCTAGGGTTTCAGATGGCTACAAGCTGATAGACAGCAGTTGCTTGTTACTTAGGGCCCGGTAAATGAAAGACTAGAGTCTTAGAGCTTAAACACATGTCTAAATACAGAACTGGCCTGTAGCAAAAAAAAAAAAAAAGCCAGAAATCAATTATGCTTTGAAGTAAAGATTTTTTTACCGTATAAAATCCCAAAGAAAACAAACAAACACAAAATACAAGGTAGGACTACAAAACCCTGGAACTGTTTCACCTGTGAAGCAATCACCAGTCCTCTGAAGTTGAACCAGCGTGAAACTGGTTGCAAAAAGTTCTTCCACTATTCTTCAAACGTGGCCATGGAAGATAATAAAAAAAAAAAGAAAAGAAAAAAGCTCCCTGAAGGATAAAAACAGGCACCACAGAGGAAAATAAAGAAGAAAAAAAACAAACAAACATCCTCACAGAAGCCCCAACCAGAGGGACCTCCAATTACTGCATTGCTCTCATATGGAATTTTCACAGTCCCTGCCCTGCAGGGTTTAATAATGCTTACCAATCAGTGACCGCTGTGTGTTTTTGCTATATTCCATTCTTTGAGTGGGAGCTTCATTTTAGTTGTTCTATTAATACTCCATCAAGTAATATTAAATAATCAGAGGTCATAAAACATGTCTGGCAAATAAGTACCATATATGAATCTGAGGGAGAAGATGCTTATCACCCACAGAGCTAATTTTCAGATGCAGTAATGCTATGGTACATTGGAGTGTTTTCTCTTGGTCATAGGTTGATACAATTTTAGATAAGAAAGAGTTGTTCATAAATAGTTGGGCTACAAGTCTGCTCAGTGGTCCCCAAATAAATCCCTTCTCGATTCCTTTTTAAAAAAAATAAATTTTTATTTCAGAGAGGAAGGGAGAGGGAGACATAGATACATCAATGATGAGAGACAATCATTGATTGGCTGCCTCCTGCACACCCCACACTGGGGATTGAGCCTGCCACCTGGCCATGTGCCCTTGACCAGAATCGAACTGTGACCTCATGGTTCATAGCTCAATGCTCAACCACTGAGCCATGCTGGCTGGGCCCATCTCAACTTCTAATTTAATAATGGAACCCCTGATGTTTAGTGGGGGTACATGGCTGCCCAAATGCAGACTACATTTTCCAGCTTGTTTAATAGCCAAGTGTGCCTATATAATCTATACATATAAAGAGGTAATATGCTTATTTGTCCATGATGGTGTCCCCTTAACAACCAATTTGCATATTGATGCCTGCAGCAGGGGGCAAGTGACCATAGCCAAGTTCCCGGGGGTCTGAGGAGAGTGCCTGACAGGAGCCTGAATTACAAAACAGGAAGAGGAAGTAATCACGGGGTGCTCTTCCAATCCCCCTGCATGGACACCCTACCCCAGCCCCCCACACCCCCAGGGGGACGGGGAGGCTGACCGGATGGGGAGAAGATGCAGCCTCAGGGGTAGCTTCAGCCCTCACCTCTGACTCCTGATCTCTTCCCCTGCCACCACGCCAGGGGCACTCACAACAATAGCAAGCCTGCGACCACCCATCAGCGCCCCTGAGAAACCTGGGGCCCTCGGCCCATGGCCCACTGCTGCCGGTACCCCTCCGCTGGGATCGGGCAGCCTCTCCTCCCTACAACTTTAAACCCTGGTGGAGGCAGGCTCAAGTGCCCCCCTGCCCCACCAAAGGTCAGACCCTTTTCCCCAACAGCAGCAGTGCCCTCTCCACAGAGGAAGCATGCTGAACCTGGCTGGAGGTGTGGCTAAACCCGCCCTCCTCGCCCCCCTGGCTCCCCTTGGCTCGGCCTCCACCCAGCTCCAGGAGACTGGAGCCCCACCCTGAGCAGGTACAGTCTCTGAACAGCCACTACAATTTAAAGAATGGCTCCAAGAGGGAAGGTTTGACAGTTACTCCCCCTTTGGCCTCATCACGTCCTAGCTAGCATCCCCCTAATGCCCTGTCCCCCGCCAGTGCCTCCAGGAATGACCAGTGCTACAGGGCTGCTGGCCAGAGCCTGCCCCTCTGAGGCCTGCGGAACCCTCTGCAAAGCTTCCAAAGCTACAGTCCCAGGAAACTATCATGCCCTCCGCCCCTAATCAGCACCTGCTACCCGCCAGGGTACCCGTGGGCTTGAATATAGCAATCCCTTCCCATTTAGACATCACTTACTTGATGAAACATTTTTAGATTTATTAGCTCAAACATCCTCATGACAACCCAGAGAGGTAGGCGGAGGAGAGATTACAATTCTCATGGAATATGCGTATGTATTCAGAAATGCAGCTCAGAGAGGAAGTGTCAAGCCCAGGGGTTCCCAAGGTTCAGCACATGCCCCACAGAGGGGGGCAATTTGATTTTAAGTGGGGGCAATTCGAGAATGAGTTAACAGTGATTTTTTTTTGCCTTTCTTATGGTTCTAGGGAGCCTTATCTACAGTGTATACTACATAATAACAAGCTAATATGCACATGTCCGAATGGTGGAATGACTGGTCACTATGATGCACACTAACCACCAGGGGGCAGTCACTCAATGCATTAGCTGCCCATTGGTGGTCAGTGCATTCCCACAGGGGAGTACCACTCAACCAGGCTCATGGCTGGCAAGCACAGTGGCAGTGGTATGAGCCTCTCCTGCCTCCGTGGCAGTGCTAAGGATGTCTGACTGAGGGCTTAGGCCTCTAAGCCATCAGTTGGACATTCCCCCAGGGCTCCTGGACTGCAAGAGGGCACAGACAAGGCTGAGGGGCCCACGCACCAAGTGCACGAATTTTGTGCACCTGGCCTCTAGTGGAATATAAATAGAAATGGTTTGTTCCAATTAGTACAGAATCATGCCCCGTTCCAATTAGAACCAGGGAGAAGTTATGTTCTTCATCCCTCTAGGATGGAATGTGGATGTGATGAATGGGCTGATATATATCCAACTTGGTCATGGGGTAGGAAGGTAGAGGATTCTGGATACATGGAGCTGTCTACCAACCTTGGAGTGCTTACTTCATATATGCTTTTTATATACAACTGAGAAATACAATTTTATATTTTGAAATTATGATATGTATTCAAATCTCCCTTTATTTTTCTTATTTTAAGGACTTAATTTCTTCATTACTGTACTTCCACTTGAAATAATTTTATTCTGCCTGAAGGATATGATTTAGCATATCTTTATTTAAAAAATATATTTTATTGATATTTTACAGAGAGGAAGGGAGAGAGATAGAGAGCTAGAAACATCGATGAGAGAGGAACATCGACCAGCTGCCTCTTGCACACCCCCTACCAGGGATGTGCCCACAACCAATGTCTATGCTCTTGACCGGAATCAAACACGGGACCTTTCAGTCCACAGACCGATGCTCTACCACTGAGCCAAACCGGTTTCGGCTAGCATATCTTTTTAATAAAGGTATACCACTGAGCCAAACTGGTTTCGGCTAGCTAGCATATCTTTTTTTTTTTTTTTTTTTTTGCATAAAACTTGGTGATTTGAACTGAGATTTTTTTAATTTTTTTAATTTATTAAGGTATTATATGTGTACATAACTTACCATTGCTCCCCCTCCCATACATGCCCTCCCTCCCCAAGAGTTTTGTGTCCATTGGTTGTACTTATATGCATGTATACCAGTCCTTTGGTTGATCTCTTATCTCCCCCAGATCTCCCTACCCCCCCCGCTGTCATTTGACAGTCTGCTTGTTGTTTTACTGTCTCTATATCTATCTTTCTGTTCATTAGTTTATAATGTTCTTTAATATCCATAAATGAGTGAAGTCATGTGGTGTTTCTCTTTCATTGACTGGCTTATTTCACTCAGCATGATGCTCTCCAATTCCATCCAGGTTACTGCAAATGATGAGATCTCCTTCCTTTTTATGGCAGCATAGTATTCCATGGTGTAGATGTACCAGGTCTTTTGACCCTGTCCTCCCCCCAAAATCTTGTACTGCTTTTGAAAATAAATCTCTTTCTTTCTTTCTTTCTTTCTTTTTTTTTTTTTTTTGAGGAAATATTTGCAGGTTATATAAGTTTAATTGTTCTCTACTTTCAGGACTTAAAGAAGCTTACTTAAAATATTCTGTACTGATTTATTTTCATTTAATTATTTTCCTCATCTGCTGTATATATAATTTACTCTTAATTCCACACATATTAGTCTTCAGTTATTTTTGTTCTTTTGTAGTTTTATAATTTCCATTTAATTCCATTTATAGGTCCCTATTATCCAGCAAAATTATCCATCTTTCCACCTATTTTCTTGTACATAGTAATCCTATTTATTTTCAAGTCTGAAAATATCTAGATAATCTGTGGACCTATTTCATTTTTTTATATTATATCTCTTCATTTTAACTTCTTTGATCCTGTCTCTGGTAATTATTTCAATTGATTATTTTTAGAGCAGTTTACATTTTTAAAAAATTGAGCAGCAACTATAGAGTTCCCATGTATACTCTCTTCTCCTTCCCATACCATACACAATTTACCCTATTAAATACAACTTACCTTGCTGTGGTATATTTGTTAAAATTGATGAACCAACATTGATAACGTTATTGATAATTAAAGCCCATAGTTTACATTAGGGTTCACTCTTTGAGTAGTATAGTTTCATAGGTTTTGACAAATGCATAATGTCATGTGTCCACCATGAAAAGAGCCTAAGCAACTGTTAGGACCTGTCGACTGAATGACCATTCGACTGGTCACTCTGATGCACACTGACCACCAGGGGGATGATGCTCAATGCAGGAGCTTCCCCCTGTTGGTCAGTTTGCTACCACAGCCAACCTCCCATGGCCGGCCAACCTTCTGTGGCCCCTCCCCCTGGCTGGCCAGCCTCAATCAGCCTGATCAGGACTGGGCGAGGTGGCCCTGATCAGCCCCGATTGCCGGCCAGGCTGAGGGACCCCACCCGTGTACAAATTCGTGCACCAGGCCTCTAGTATCATAATAATTTTACTTCCCTAAGAATCCTCAATGCTCCCTCTCTCCCCTCTGAACATTTGCGAACCAGTAGTATTTTTACTGTCTCTATACCTTTCCATTTCCAGAATGTCCAGAGTTAGAATCACACAGTAGGAGGCCTTTAAACTAACTTAAATCCCTTAACAATATGCATTTAAAATTCTTCCATTTTTTCCAGTTTTATTGATGAATAATTGACATACTTCACTACATAAGTTTAAGGTGTACAGCATGGTTTGACTTACAAATATTGTGAAATGATTACCACAATATGTTTAGCTAACATACATAAGCTCACCAAGATAGAAAGATATAATAAAAACAAAACAAAAATCTTTTTGTGATGAAAAAACTCTTAGGATATACTTTCATAACAGAATCCCTATATATCATAGAATAGTGTCAACTATAGTTATTTTGTTATATATTACATTCCTAGTACTTATTTATCTTATAACTGGAAGTTATACCTTTGACCAACTTCTTCCTCCCCTCCTCCTTTCCCCTGACACCCAACTCTGGTAACTACAAACGTGATCTCTTTTTATGAGTTTGGTGTTCTAAAATTTTTTACTTTCATTATTTTTTATTCCCATCACCCAACTTCTGCCCTTTGGAAACCACCAGCTTTTTGTCTATATCTGTTGTCTTCTTCGGTTTTGTTTTGTTTATTCATTTATTTATTTGTTTTAGATTCCAAGTATAAGTGAGATCATAGGATATTTGACTTTCTCTGACATTTATTTCACTTAGTATAATGCCTTCAAAGTCTATCTATGTATGTCATCACAACTGATATGATTTCCTCATTTTTATGATTGAATAATATTCTAGTAAGTATATGTATATGTAATGTATATGTGTATATATATATATATATATATATATATATATGCGTGTGTGTGTGTGTGTGTGTGTGTGTGTATTCAGGGTGGAGCGAAAGTAGGTTTCTAGTTGTTTGTATGTAGAATAATATAATTATTAATAGGTAATAATATACAAGTAAACTGTTTCATGTACTCATAACTTAACCACTTCTTTATCCATTCACTCATCAATGGCCATCAGTTTCCATGACTTGACTATTATAAGTAATGCTGCTATGAACATGGGTGTTCTGGTAACTCTTTGAGGTAGTGTTTTCATTTTCTTTGGTTATACTAGTAGTCTGAGAAGTGGAATTGCTGGATCATATGGTAGTTCTACATTTATTTTTTTTAATTATCCACCATACTGTTTTTCATAGTGGCTGCAACAATTTACATTCCCAGCAATAGTGCACAGGGTTCTCTGTTTTCCACATCTATGCTGGCATTTGTTTCCTATTGTCTTTTTTATGATGGCTGCATTTTTGGATCTTGGTTCTTTTAAATCCATTCAGCCATTCTATGTATTTTTGTTGGAGACTTTAATCTGATTATGCTTAAAATAATTATTGATAGATAAGGACTTTTGCCACTTTGTTTCTTGTTTTGTTGTTTGTGGATCCATTTTTCCTTGTTCCTCACCCTGCTATCTTTTTTGTGTGTGTTTTTATGTCTTTTGGTATCAGTATGCTTTAACTTCTTTACCATGTAATTTTGTATAATTGCTATAGTTTTATCCCCTGTGGTTATGAGATTTACATAAAATACCTTAAAATTGTAACACCTTATTTTAAGTTGATAACAACTTAACTTCAAGGCATTTCTAAACCTTGCACTTTTACTTCTCTGCCTCAGATTTTAGCCTCAATAAGTCTCAGATGCTTCCTACACTTCTTTTCATTATTTTTCTTGTTTGTTCTTCTGATTATATACTTTCTAATGACATATACTCTAGGTTGCTGATTCTTTATTTATCATGGTCAAGTCTGCTTTTGGAAATCTTTATTGAATTCATCAGCTCAGTTTAGTATTTTTTAAACTATGTTTTCTGGGTGTTTATTTATGATTTCTGTTGCTTTGTTGAACTCATTTTATTCATGCAATGTTTTCCTGATTTTGTTTAGTTGTCTCTTCTTTTTATTAATTAATTAACAAATTAATTTTTAAATTTATCTTTATTGTTGAAAAGTATTACAGATGTCCCATTTGTTTTTCTCCATTGACCGTTCTTTCTATGATTATTCCAAATTCTTTATCTGACAGTTCATATTTCTCCATCTCCTTAATATCAGTTATTAGTGATTCATTTCCTTTCATAGTAGTTTCATAATTATCTCCCCCTTCTTTTGGTGATGCTTGATTTCTTACATTGCTACCTGCACTTTGAGTAATTCAGTTCCTCTTCCAGACTTTGCAGGGTTGCTTTGGCAGAGACAGCTCTGCACCATCAGCCCTTTAGATTTCCGGGCATGTCAGCTGGTCATGTCCTTGGGCAGGTGGGGCTTGCCACTATGGTCTATTTTGGAGCAAGGCCACTCTTCAAGGTTTGCAGTAAGGAATGGGGGTGGGGCTGACATTGGCTGAGAACAGTTGGATTGGACCACTGCCTTGATTCCTTACCCAAGAACACTAACAGGAGCACATGAGAAGTGTATAGCCCAACCAAGAACCCTGCTCACAGTGGCACTGGAAAAGGGAGATTAGACTGCAGCTCTCCCCAAATGCAGGGCAAAACTGGTAGCCTCACATCACCAAGGAATTCAGTACACATTCTTGCTTGATTTGGTTCCATAATCAATAAGCTATATAGGCCCTATGTCCTGCCAGGGCAGGGAAGCTAATTGGCAGCCATCTACTACTGAATATATTACCCAGTCCAGACCGTCTAAATCCTGACCAGAGAATCTAGGCAACTACAGACCCCAACCAGGATCTTCACTTGGATAGCCAGCAGCTGAATTACCAGCTTTAAAGCAGCTTTAAAGTAGCTTCCAGGGGTTCTCACCAGCCCTTTTGGTCAGCTGGGATTGCTAGCTAAGACATGGTGAGCTGTATCTCAGCTTCCTTGGCTGGATGGAAAGCGGAGGGGCCACTCTAGGCAACTGTGTTTCCCAAACAGGCTCTGTGATTGTGGGAGGCCATGCGCTACTCTCAGGCTTGGCCATGAATTACCCTCCTGTCTGTGTATGGCAGAGCATCTCTCCATGCCGGCTCCTGGCTTTGCTGAGGTGATCATTTCTGCCCACCCACCTCTCAGCTGAGTGTTGCTAGGCAACACAGCTACCAGGTGTTCCTGCAGCTCCTCTGGTCATATGTAACTGGGAGACACTCTCCACGGTGGATGGGGCTATAATTCAGCTCCTGTCCTGAATGTGGGCAAATCAGGCATTAGGCCTGGCAAAACTCCTCATTTGAGGAACCAAATCAGGCAGAGCTGTAACCCAACAAGTTTCTTATTCAGAGTGCAACACCCACTTCATTCTGTAGATAGTGAAGCTGCTGGTTAGGATTACTTCTTGGGCACTGTAGGTATGAACTTGGTCTGTCAAGATTTGAGTTCCAGTTGTTGCAAGCTTCTCCCACCTTCTCTATCTCAGTCAGATTCCCAGGGGGTGAGCTCTGCAGATACACCTGCCAGACCCATGGGGTGAGAACAGAACAGGGGTTCCCATGATGATACGACCCCCAATCTTGGGGTGGGCTGGTTGCCCTCCCACGCTGTCTTTTTCTTACTGGCTTGAGGGATGGGGAAATGTGGTCAATGTGGCGCAGGAGGTGCTTCTGCCTCACACCCAAGTTCTAGGATCCTCTCAGTGTTGTTTTGTTACTGAATGGTTGTTAGTTGTTCTTTTTGTAAGGGCTAATTCTAGTAAAACCTGCCTTTCTTTCTTGGTAATGTCATTCCCTCCATGTCTTCTAATTGCTTGATAGCTCATTTCTTTTTATTGATGAATAGTAAGTATTCCCTTGCTTGGCATATATGCCTCATAATTTTGATCAAATGCTAGACATAATGTTTAATAATTCCTAGAAACCCTAGATAATGTTATCTTTCTACCTGGATGATTTGATTTTCTGTCAAGAAGGTAGATATGGGCATATTACCATGATATAATGGATCTGAGATTATTTGAGTCTGGATTTCATAGTTTGGGAGAGCTGGTCTTCTGCTTTGCTGTTAGTTCTAGAATGTAGTACTTCAGAGATATCATCTAAAAGCCTGGGGGTTGCCAAAACCGGTTTGGCTCAGTGGTAGAGCGTTGGTCTGCGGACTGAAAGGACCCAGGTTCCATTCCGGTCAAGGGCATGTATATTGGTTGTGGGCACATCCCCGGTAGGGGGTGTGCAAGCGATGTTTCTCATCGACGTTTCTAGCTCTCTATCTCTCTCCCTTACTCTCTGTAAAATATCAATAAAATATATTTTAAAAAAAGATTTTAAAAGTCTGGGGGTTTACCCAGGTCCTTCTGCTTTAGCAAGATGAACTCCAATTTGTGTATTTATCACATATAATAGATAAATATTTCATGAGCTTAATTAGGATATTTATATGAAGGGAAACATTATATTGGAGAGCTTAAAATAATAATAGGAAAAAAAGTTACCTAAAACTGACAGTTTGACAACTTTTTAGTGGATAGTGTTTTAACAGAACACAAAGTATCAAATTTATTGGAGCCAGTTGCCATAGAAGTTATAGAAAATTTATCAGAAGTATATTATTTGAGTCCAGCCCAGTGTGGCTTGAGCATTGACCTATGAATGAGATAGTCGTGGTTCAATTCCTGGTCAGATCACATGCCCAGATTTTGGGCTTGTTCCCCAGTAGGAGGCATGCAGGAGGCAGCAATCAATGATTCTCTCTCATCACTGATGTTTCTATCATCCTCTCCCTTCTTCTCTGAAATCAATAAAATATATATTTTAAAATATATTATTTGAAAGAACACTGGGCATCATATAAAGTAACAACTCACCTTGAAAAAATAGATTATTCAGGTATCATTAAAAATTGCATACCAAAGAATAGGTGGTAATCTCACAATTTTATGAAGCAAGGTTAATTTTTATACAAAAATTTAATAAACTAGTAGCAATAAAAATCATAATAGAGTAGTTTCATTTATATATATGGATACAAACACTATGTTTAAAAATTTAGAAGACAGTGGAAAATATTTTAATGATTTTGCTGAAAAATATAGTAAAATTAAAACTTGATACTTAAGAAAGATATAATTTAAACAAAAAATTTAAAACATTTTTTTAACATGGAAGAAGACATCAAGTTTATCAGCAATAATTTCTCATAGGAAGTCCATAATGTATTGCTACAATGACCAAGAATAAAATTAATGGAATTTATAATTTAAAGGAAGTCTGCGGTGAATCATTACATGACTCACTAAAAGGTGAATGTAAATAGCCATCTTTTAATATATAGATAATTACATCTAATAACTATTTTATCACTTTGGGTTTATAACAGTGAAAAAGCCTGCCTGTTTACTTCTGAATTTTTATAAAAGTTGATGATCTTAATTTAGCAATTCAGAAGCGTATGCTCTTGGGTGCACTGCAGTTAATCTGTCTCATGGGCACTGATTCAGTAGTCGAATTAACTGTGGTATTTAATTTCATAATAATTTGACCTTCAGTATCAGGTCTTTTCCATGAAGCGTTTCCATTTATGGAATATATATATATATATATATATATATATATATATATATATAATTTTTATTAAATATATTTTATTGATATTTTACAGAGAGGAAGGGAGAGAGATAGAGAGCCAGAAACGTCAATGAGAGAGAAACATCGACCAGCTGCCTCCTGCACGCCCCCTACTGGGGATGTGCCCGCAACCAATGTACATGCCCCTGACCGGAATGGAACCTGGGACCTTTCAGTCCACAGACCGACCCTCTACCACTGAGCCAAACCGGTTTTGGCTGGAATTTATATATTTTTTCTTCTCAGTTGGTGAAAGCCATATCTATTTTAATGTGTGTAGCCTCCAACTTCATCCTATTGATGAGATGTAAGTGTTCAGTGGATAGACTGATAAAGAATATTGTTTTATAATTTAAAGTAGTAGGTTAAATAATGACTCCTAAAGATGTCTTCTTAATTTCAGGAACCTGTAAATATAGAAAATGAGTTTTTTTGCCTATGTGATTAAGTTAAGGGTGTTGAGATGTGGATATTAGCCTGGTGTATCCAGATAAAACTTAAATGCAAAATTGTCCTTGTAAGGAAAGAAGGAGGGAAATTTGACACAGAAGAAGAATAAGATAGATTGTGAGGATAGATGCAGAGATTGGAGTAGGATACAGCTGCAAGCCCAGAACTGCCCAAGGAATTCTGGGAGCCATGTAAAGCAGAATAGGCAAGGTACAGATTCTCCCCTACAGCCTCCAGAGAGAGTATGACTCTGTCAACATCTTGGTTTCTTCCAAGTGTAGGTGATTTTAGACTTATACCCTTCAGAACTGTGAAAGGATACATTTATGTAGTTTTAACTCAACAAGTTTGTGGTAATTTATTATGGAAGACATAGAAAATTAATACAGTTGATGTTATAAATTTTTATGAATCCACAAAAAAGCTCAACAGGTACCTTTATTCTACAAAATTAATGACAAATTCTAAAACTGGAAATAAAATAAAAGCATGCTTTATTGGACATGACAATCTACTTTTAAGACTTACTTTCATTCTTTAAAAATTATATATATATATATATTTTTTTTATTGAGAGAGAGAGAGAGAGAAAGAGAGAGAGAGAGAGAGAGAGAGAGAGAGAGAGAGAGAGAGAGATACATTGATTGGTTGTCTCCTATACTTGCCCCAACCAGGAATAGAATCTACAACCTATATATGTGCCCTGGCCAGGAATTGAACCTGCCACCTTTTGGTTAATGGGATGACCAACTGAGCCACGCTGACTAGGTCAAACTTGTATATTTTTAAGGTGTACAACATGATGATATGATATACCTAGTGACATGATTACTACAATCAAGCTAATTCACATATAATCTCCCCAAGTAGTTAGTGTTTTCTTACATTTAGAGTACCTGAAATCTACTCTCAGCAAAAATTCAGTGTTTAATATATTATTAACTACAGTCACCATGCTCTAGACTTATTTATCTTATATAATTACAACTGTGTACCCTTTGACCAATATCTCCCCGTTTCCTTCACCTCCCCAACCTTAGCAACCATCATTCTACTCTCTGCTTCTATGTATTTGACTCTTATTAGCTTACACACATAAGTGAGATCATGTAGGTGTGTAGGTGTTTTGGGCTTATTTAAAATAACATGTGGTCCTTCAGTTCCATTTATATTGTTGAAAATGAGGGGATACACCTAACTACTCCCAGCCCCAAACTGGATTTAAAGCTAAAATGACATAGCAGTCAACCTGAATAAGCAACTGAAGGCTACCTGAACTGAAATACAATAACGAGACTATACAGAAGAAGCTACACAAAGATTGGTAAGAAGGGTAGAGACAAAGGGACAGCTCTTGCAATCAGGGCTGCAGCAGCTGAAAAGCCAAATGGATAATGGCTGAAAACTCCATCTCCCTAGGAGCAAGGGGTATGAACCCCATGCAGGGATCCCAACCCAGAGCACTAGACCAGAGGAGGAGCCTGTTTAGCATCTGGTGGTGAAAATTGTGGGTTTAGTCTGCCTGGAAGACCCTCTTCCATGGATGAGCACTCCTATTGTTACAGCAGCACCCTGGGGAGTGGATGGTTCGGACTCTGACTGCTGGCAAGGCCAAGCTACCATTCCTAGGTCCTGCAGATCGGTTTTCTGGCTACACTCAGCAGTGACTTTAAGGGGTCCTATGTTTTCTGAGGAGGCTTTTGGCAGAGACCCAGATAGTGACAAAACTGTTGGCTTTGGAGAGATGACTTGTCTCCCCTCCCTCCTACTCTGCCAGTTGATTAACTTAGATACCCTATCCTGCTGACTTTAGCCATGCAGGTAGATAAGAGAGCCACACAGAACTTAGCTTTTCAGACTGTGTCTTGAAGTGGACCTTTTGTCTGGGAACCAGACAGGCAAAAGGACATACAGATGGCCAAGAGACATATGAAAGAATGCTCAAGGTCACTAATCATTAGAAAGATGCAAATTAAGACCACAATGAGATATCATCTTGCACCTGTTAGAATTTCTACCATCAATACATAAAGTGCTGGCAAGGATGTGAAGGAAAGGGAACCCTCGTGCACTGCTGGTGGGAATGCAGATTGGTGCAGCCACTGTGGAGAACAGTATGGAGGTTCCTCAAACAATTAAAATGGAACTGCATTTTGACCCAGCCACCTCACTTTTGGGAATATATCATAATAATCCTGAAACACCAATCACAAAGAATGTATACACCCTTATGTTTATAGCAGTGGTATTTATGATAGCTAATATCTGGAAACAGCCCATGTGCCCATCAGTAGATGAGTAGATATAAAAGCTTGTTACATTTACACAATGGAATACTTTGTGGCTTTTAAAAGGGGGCTCTTACCATTTGCAATAGCATGGATGTACCTGGAGACTATTATGCTAAGTATAATTAGCAGTTAGAGAATGATAAATATCATATGAGCTCACATAGCTGTGGAATCTAATGCACACAATATATGGATGAACAAAATAGGCACAGAGATATGGATTCAGGGGGGAATAACAGATCTCAGTGGGGAGTGGGCTGTAGGGGGTGAGAAGAGGTTAACCAAAGATCATATATGCGTGTACTCATAATCAATAGACACAGAAATATTGTGGGGAAGACCTAAGGTGGGGTGGAGGCTGGGTGGAGGGGGGCAAAAAAGTGAGTAAATAGGGGACATCTGTAATACTGACAACAATAACAAAAGGAAGAAGAAAAATAGGTAAAGGACATTATCATTCAACTCTATGAGACCTTATCCTTATCATTAGGGGTAGTTAACTAATCTTTTTTAAAACAAGAGAAGAGAAATTACTTCATTTATGTAGGAGAGTAACTATTTATCAATTAAGCTGTATAATTACTAATGTAATTATTTTTGTCCTTTTAACAACCACTCTGCTATGACATGACACATTGAATTATTTGTTATTAGTAATATTATAAATACCAAAAACAATTTTGTGAGTGAAAACAGTTATCTTAAAAGCCAAAACTTTATACAACTATGCATAAAATTCATTGACTTAAGTTGCATTTTAAAATAAGTTTGTGTTATTTCTTAGACTATAGAATTCAAATATCACAAAGAGTAAAAATCTATATATATAAAAGCCTAAGCAATCATGGCAACTGAACAGGTGACCAAACAGGCTGCATGGGGCAAGCAGGCTAATGGGGGGGGTATGGGGTGACCAGGCTGGTGGGGGGCAGTTCAGAGTGACCAGGCCAGCAAGGGAGGGGAAGTTGGGTGTGACTAGGCTGGCAGGGTGGGGGCAGTTGGGATGATCAGGCAGGCAGGCAGGTGAGCAGTTAGGAACCAATGGTCTTGGATTGTGTTGGTTCTAGTCTTCATGCTTCCATTCTCCTGATCACTAAATGGCTGGTGCATGTCCAGACTTCACAGTGGCACTCCAGGCAAGGTACAACATGAGAAGAGGCAGCAATGGTAGACTTCTGATTATAAATAATTAGCCATAACAGTTTTATATGCTCAACCATAGCTGAAAGAGAGTCTGGGAAATCAAGTTTTATCTTTTACAGCCTCCACAAAAGAGACAGGAGAGAAGAGAGCATATAATGAGGTGAGATAAGCCAATATACCATCATAACTATACAGCATACATCTATATCTATATATCTGTACAGCTATATAAATATACACACATGTAGATATATACCTTATTTAAATGATAGCATATAAAATATAATTTTATAGCTTACTTTGTAGACTTAAATATTTATTAAAACACTTTACTTACCAGGCACATGCAGATTTTATTCATACTTTGTAAAGGCAAAGATTATATATATATATATATATATATATATGGCAAAAATGCTGTCTGACCATTTGATATGACATGCACTCACCACCAGGGGGCAGTCGCTCAACTCAGGAGCTGTCATGATGCTCAGTGGCCATTTACAGAAAAAGAACCATGGACCTGGTGCCTGCAAAGCAACACTTGGCTTCCCCCAAGTGGAACACAGGCCCCACCACCACCACAGAGCGACATCCCACCAAATCATAGCCAACACTGCCAAGACTCCATGGTGCAAAATGTAGCCCACAGCCCAGTGCAGAAATGGTGGCTGTGAGGGTTGGGTAAAGACATCATGTAGCAAAGCCCAGCTTTTTCTCCCTAGCAACTAGCCTCCTTGGGATTTCTTTAGCCCAGGAACACAACTTGCTTTATAGCCAGGTAGAAACATTTTACACTTTAACCCAATGTATGTGAAGCTCCCATGTCTCATCTCATTTGATCCTCACAGAAGTCCTGGAATAAGTAGATGGAAGACTCAGTGGAATCCTATTTTCTTTTCATTAGCCAGAAAATGGAGATTTAGAAAATTTTGAAACTTGACCCATTGAAAATAAGAAATGGTGGACCTTGAAAATGACTTCAGATTTTCACACTGCACAGAATATAGTCAAACACTGCTGCAGTTAAATATTTTACCCTTTTGTTCTCCCTGCATGATCTAAAATAATAATCTCATGTTGATATTTACTGCTGTGTTTCTGACAATTACCTGAAAGAGAAGTAGGGGTGCTTCACCAGGCTGGAAAAAGTTTAGCTAAATCAGAAAGCAGGTCTAATTAAGCAAGTTTATTCTATATATACTGGTATAAAATGCTAAGTTGTTTCGTGCAGGTGCAATACATATAACGCTAACACTGGTGGCAATCGCACAGGTGTATTTCAATCTGTCAATGTTGATCATGAATTTGGTTGACACTTCTATTATAGAGAAAGGGCAAATAGCAATAGTAAAATATGTATTCTGGTTAATTGCCTTTCAAAGTGCATGAATTCATTCACCAGGCCACTAGTATAGATATATAATTATTTTAACCATTTACTGATAGATTCACATTTACATAGTTGTCAGTACTGTTATCAGTGTACTACAGTGAACATCCTAGAAGGTCTATCATTTTGCACTTGTGTGAGCAAATCTTTAAGATAAATTCCCTGAAATATAATTTTCAGATTAAAATGCATGCATATTTTAAATCTTATTAATAGGGATTTAAAGAGAGATAAAAAGTGGTTTTGCAATTAGAATGGGAGATAATAGGTCCAATTTTATATTGCATACAAATGGCAGTTTCTAGTGAAACATTCAACAGCTTCTAGTGTAACCTTACATAATGAAAAATGAAATGCAAGTGCTTTTTCAAAAGGGTAGTCTATAAAATTCAGGAAGCTATAAGGATGATCTAAAGGGGTAGGAGGAATACAAGTTGCAGGAGGAGCTTACATATTAATAACAGCTATGGAGGATGCCAATGTATCTGTCTCAGGTATTGGGCCTTTAGCCCATACTTTAAGATGCAAACAAATCATGTTAACATTTGGGTTTTTTTGGGGGGAAGTGTCCAGAATATGGCTCTTAGGTCATGTTAATGCTATGGGGGATGAGGCTTTAACCAACCTTCATGAATCAGAATTTGAGTTCTAAGGCAGGGCCCCAAGTCACACACACCTCATTGTGTCATTGACACAATGCCAATTATAGATCACATTTATTTGTATCAATCAGCACCAGCATTAGGAGATGACAGTGATAGCTGTGGCTTATATTTTCAAATAATACAATAGGTTTATTGGGCCTACGGTGAGATGCCATTAAACAAAGAAAGGAAGGACTTAGAAGATCCTCAAGTTGCCACAAGAGCATTTGATGGTGTCACATAAAACAGCTTCCCATATATAACTTGGGATAGGGGTAGACAGTGGAATTTGTAGCAGGCTGGAGCAACTTGTGGCAAGGGTTTTAGAGATATGAGTAGTTACTGTTACTCTGATACCATTTAAGCCCTGGGAAATATGATTTAAAGAAATACAGGTTATCCTCTCCTTGTAAACTGATGTCTGAAATCCATTAATTTGGAGTTCGATTTAGTGTAAAAATCTATTGGAAAAGAAAGCCAGGTGTGGACCATAACTTTATGCAACTGAATTTGGAATACTTACATAAGTTCTTTTTCTTTCTTCTCATTGTTGCTACTAATTCCCTCTTGCTCCCCCTCATGCACTGTTACCAAAATATTAAATTGAGAATGGACAAAGTTTTAACAGTACAAACTCTTCAACATTCCACAGGGAAAGAACACAAATGGGTCTAACAAAAGGCAGAGGTGTGGACCAAAGGGGCCACTTGCTGACCTGACAAGCTCAGGGAAGACCTGGGTGGTAGCCTTGCAAGCTCAAAGACTTCAAGTAACCTCAAAGGCTGGTCTGAAATTGAACTTTAACTAAAAGCAGTTTTGATTGTACTCACATCGTAGGCCGATATCTTCCCCGACAAGGTCAATCTTTACCTTAACTGAGCCTATTTTCTTCTTGAATCTATGATGTATCAGGGTAACTTGTAATTTCCATTTTTTTCCAGGCCCCTCCCGGCACAACCAAATGCCTTGGACACCAAAACAGAAACCACAGAGCCCTCATTGTTATCATCATCACGTTGTTGACTGTTAACTATCCTGTTTGTACCCACCAGTGTAAGAGAAGCATGTGGCTATCATTTTACTTTTTATCCAATACCAGAGGTTTCCCCTCTGCTTTCTCCCACCTCCCTCATCTATCACCAATGGTGTTCACATAACCCTCTATGTCTTCCCCTTTGATTGCAATGTATAATGCAAGGTGAAAAACTGCCATTCTCAGGAACATTATCCCAATCCATTGAGATTCCGCTTACTGGCAAATGTGGACAATTGCTGGGAAATGGAATCTCAATATATTGAGATAGTGCGCCTGAGAATGGCAGTTTTTCACCTTGTTTTATATGTTACCATCAAAGGGGGAACCCTAAGTGGGTTGCATGAATTTCATTGGTGATAGATTTGGGAGGTGGGAGAAATCAAAGAGGGGAAACCTCTGGGATTGGATAAAGAGGAAAATGATAGACACATGCTTCTTTTACACAGGATAGTTAACAGTCAACAATTAAGGTGATAGCCATGAGAGAATTTGTGGTCTCCCCAGGGCAGCAGAGCTATGCCCTGGGGGGTCCGGAAAAGGGGAAGTCTCAAGTTGCCATGATATTCCACAGATTAGTTATCTAAGAAGCAAAAAGTCAATAGACCCCTTAAAGATGGAAGTTGATCTTTGTCTGGGACAATACTAGCCTAGGACATGACTACCCACTGTAAACTGCTTTTTTATTAAAGTTTTAAATTTCAGACCTTCATTTGTGGTTACTGTACATCTCTTGAGCTTGCAAGGCCACCACACAGGCCTTTCCTGAGTTAGTCAGACTAGCATGTGGCCCCTTTTCATTCACAGATGAAAGGGTACAAAACATACATACATTCATTTCTACAACATATATGTACATAGTAACTATTAATCAGTAAAAATAAGCTTAATCAAAAGTGTTCCAGTAGACACAAAATAAATGGCATGTATTGCTGAATGGATTACCAAAAACTTAGCAACTTAAATCCACACTCATTCATTAACTCACAGTTGCAGTGAGACAAGGGTCTGGACATAGCTTCACTGTGTCCTATGCTCGTGGTCTCACAAGGCCGCACTCCAGGTGTTGGCCAGGGCTTGGGTTTCATCACAGGTTTGAGGAAAGATCCACTTCTCAGATTCTTCAGGTTGTTGGAAAACTCATTTTCTCATAGCTGTCAGTGTTGACCTATGAACCAGGAGGTCATAGTTTGATTCCCAATCAAGGCACATGACTGGGTTGCAGGCTCCATCCCCAGTGGGGGGGGGGGGGCGTGAAGGAGGCAGCCCATCAATGATTCTCTCTCATCATGGATATTTCTATCTCTCTCTCACTCTCTCTTTCTCTTTGAATCCAATAAAAATCTATTTTTAAAATGGATGTTACTTGATTAAGGCAGTCCCATCCAAAATAGTCTCCCTTTTGATAGATCAAAATCAATCAATTTACCTTCATTTTTTAAAAAATTTATTAAGGTATTATATGTGTACATAGCTTACCATTGCCCCCCCCCCCTGCCATTCATGCCCTCCCTCCCCAGAGTTCTGTGTTTGTTGGTTGTACTTATATTCATGCATACCAGTCCTTCGGTTGATCTCTTATCTCCCCCAGGTCTCCTTCCCCTCCCCATTGTCATTTGACAGTCTGCTTGTTTTATGGTGACTATCTCAGGACCACAGGAATAGAATCCGCTCCTCCTCTGGTTCACACCGCCCCCCTCCCCGGGGTCCCACCACTTCCCTGGGGCACACGGCTCTCCAGGGGCACATGTCTACCCCGGAGCACATGGCTCTCCCGGGGCACACGGCCCCCCTGGGGCACACGGCCAATTTACCTTCCTTAATTACGTCTACAAAATCCCTTCACAATGTCATTACTGTGGCCCAATCAGGGGAGTGGCATTCTATCACCTTTGCCATATTCTGTTTAGAAGCAAATCATAGGCTCTGCTCAAGAGGAAAGGAATTCACAAAAGCTTCAATACCCTGGGAAGGGGCCATGGGGACCACCTCAGAATATGCCCAACACAGTGTGCATTTAAGTTTATGTATTTAATTTATGTGAAACTCTCACTCAGAGGCACTTTTAGACCTTTGTAATGAGTTTAACTATCTTATTTCTAAAGTCACATCAGATTAGAAGCACAGAGATTTCAGCTAGAGGGAGGTCCAGTGGCAGGCTCAAGTTCATATAATTGGATACCAAGAAACAATAGGAAACTATGTACAGGGAGAAAATATATCACACTAAACATAAACAGTCTGTGAACATGTAGTATAGGAACAGATTTTGCTACCAACTCCCACAGACTTTAAAGAGCATAACACAATAATTTATTTTAATAATGGCAATTATCTGTAATCACCAAGCACAATAAAAATTATGTTCATAATACAGTACTCTGTTTAAGATACTTGATATAAAAATATTTTCTTAAAATTAATATATATATATATATATATATATATATATATATATATATATGAATGACTCTAAAAATTACTCCATGACACCAAACATTTGAGATATTGATGCACATGGCCTTGTTTTTTTTAATAAATATATCCACTAGAGGATATAAAATAGAGTAATGAAATTATCCTTTGATGCACAAGAGGATACCAAAGAATAGAAGTTATAGGAAGGTTACTTTCTGCTCAGTATAAGCTAATATCTTCTAGTAACTGAAGATATGCAACAATGAAATGAAGAACTGAAAGGGTACAATAACTGGTGGCTTTGTCATCTTCCTGGGATCTATAAATAGAGATGTTAGCTTTGTTGGACAGTTAAACTAGATGGGCTGTTATCATGTTTTTTTTTTAAGATATATTTTTATTGATTTCTGAGAGGAAGGGAGATGGGGAAGGAGATGGAGAGAGAAATAGAAACATCCGTGATGAGAGAAAAATCTTTTAATCAGCTGCCTCCTGCTCACCCCACACTGGGAATGGAGCCTGCAACCCAGCCATGTGCCCTGACAGGGAATCGAACTGTGACCTCCTAGTTCCGTGGTCAGAAAATTACGGCTGGAGAGCCACATGCATCTCTTTGGACCCTTGAGTGTGGCTCTTCCACAAAATACCAAGGCCTGGGCGCGTCTATTTTGAAGAAGTGGCATTAGAAGAAAAGTTTAAGTTTAAAAAATTTGGCTCTCAAAAGAAATTTCAATCGTTGTACTATTGATATTTGACTCTGTTGACTAATGAGTTTGCCGACCACTGTCCTAGTTCATAGATCAACGCTCAACCACTGAGCAACGCTGGCTGGGCACCCCTTCCAACTTTTAATCCCTTTGTCTAAAAGGTTTGTCTTAGTAATTGTTATAGATTGCTAAATTCGTTGGGATAGAGCTCTGATTCTCTTTTACACTTTAGGCTTCCTAAGTTAATGGAGTTTGGAGACCACAGGTGGTAAAAGCTAAAGCTGCACTTGGCAGTGTCCAAGGTACTATAAAATGATTTTATATGATCCAGGGGAGAATAAAGAATTAGGAAAGAATCCCATTAGCAGAAAAGGCATATCAATCATTCAACTGATTTCAGAGCACTTGGAAGACAAATAAATGGGCAGAAATCAGGATGCAGTTGAATAGCCCCTGTTAACCCAATTTCTATGTTGCCTTCTTTTTCTGTTGAGGTGCTAAGAGGGCAGCCTCAGTATATGGAAAGACAATATAATATTTCCAACAAATCTTGTTAATTTGGAGCAATCTAGATACATTTTACAATTTTTTTGCAAGAGTGAGGAATCAATCCAATCTGATCTTTCAATTTATTTATTCTCAACATGCAAAATAATCTATACATATAAAAGCCGAATATGCAAAGTATATCCTCAGGACTTCAACTGTTCACTATGACATATACTGACCACCAGGGCATGGCATGGAATGAAGGGAGGCCCCACCTGCAGCCAGCAGCTGGCAGCCACTAGAGACCCTACCCGTGTATGAATTTCATGCACTGGGCCTCTAGTATACATATAAGCTTCCTCCTCACTGTGCTGAGACTTTTTCTCTCTGCCAGGGATGGCACATAAATAATTGTCACACATGGAAATTTTTGGAAACACATTTAAAACCAGTGTATGCTTACAAACAAGATAACATTCCCTTTGTAGTGTTCCAAATTGTATGTGTATCTTATGGTTGATGACATTAACTCTGTGAATTTTAATTTTTCTGTTTTTATTTCTTTTGTTTGTGGGACAAAATGGAGCAAATGGTTTAATGGAGAGCTTAATCTCATTTTACAGTATCATTATGAACCCACATAGCTTCTTACATATATTGTTTACATTACTATGTATCACTGCTACTGCTGTACAAGGCTTTTCACTGTGAAATATATGTTAAACTCCATTTGCTTTTTGGCTCAGAGACTAAAGGGACAATCAAGTTCAACTATTCATACATTCTTGGTTTTAATATTATTAAGATAAGTAAAACTGGATACCTGGACAATTATTTTACCAATATTTTGAAACTATTCAACTGTACTTGGGTTTTGGTCATAAACAATCCAAGTTTATAACAAAATTAAGTAAACAAACAAACAAACAAACACACAAACAAAAACAAAAAACCTATCCTCAGTAGACAGAACACTTGCTGTTCCTAAAGTAGGATTTGTTGCTAATGTATCTTTATCAATTCTCAGTGTCTAGCATAGTGCTAATATATAGAGTTCATTTTCATAAATTCCTTTTGGGAAATTTCTAAATATTTATAACTTAATCGCATGGGCCATGGCTGTCTATGAGTTAAAGAAACATGAGCAGGCCCATGTACTTTCACGTAAAGCATGCTGTGGGGGTAAGAATATTAGAAAGATCATGACTGGTTGGTAACAGTTTATTAAGAATACACTATATAATAACTAAGGTGTGTTATCCAAGGATTGATTATTGAGGAGAACTAGGAACAAAGAGACCAATCTGAATGCTATTGCAAAATAGCATGGGTTTAATAGTAATGAATGCATTGCAGATTAAAGGCCTGGCTCTGTGCTATGTATTTTACACATATTTTACATCTATAAAACGTTACAGGTAGTCATTACCATCTCAATTTAGCAGGAACAAATGAACAAAGAAACAAATACACCCCATGTCTTAGGGAGATGATATAGCTTGTTCAAGGTCACACAACTCACAAGTGCCACAATGAGATTTTAAAACTTGGTCATCTGACTCCTCAGCCTGCACTTCTCCCAGCTCACTCTGCTCCCTCCTATGTACTGTGAGTTTGCAGAGATGCAGGGGAGAAAATGTGTGAGCTGACAATTACAGTAGTTTAAAAGAACTGTTTTTGGAGCTTTATTTTGCTTGATTATATTCATCATTGTAGATGTATATTAATGTCTTCCTTTTGTATAGAAAGCTGGTATTTGACCCTTTCTAGAGTCAGACCCATTCTGAAAGCCTGCAAGTACAATGCTGAAGCCATAGAAAAAGTTTTTTTTTATTGAATTTGAGAGTTATAAATGAAGTTTTTGCATTATAATACCAAAAAGTATGATTTATTTTAATGGCTTGAAAAATTAAGAATAAGGCAGAAATATGGGCAATTTATCACTAGATACTGCTTTAGGAACACGAAGTTTGTGTTCACAATACTAAATTTATCTAGATGTTCTGTAATCACAGAGAGTACTTGGTAATATTAAAATGATTCAAATAGACAGGATGCTAGCAGAGTTATCACTTCTGATATACAAATACGAGAAATCAAATAGGGTAAATTTTTGTAATCAATAGACTCAATTTTATTCCATCACTTCTGCTTAAAAACAAGTATAAAATTTGTAATTGGAGTAAAAAATTAAATGATGAATATAAAGTAGAACCATGTTGTTTTCAAACAATAGAAATACTTTTCTCTTAATATATATCACTAGAATATATTTTAATTGTCTTAATTATATTCTGACTAGAGGCCTGGTGCATAAATATCATGCACGAGTAGGGTCCCTAGACCTGGCCAGCATTCAGGGCCAATTTGGATCTTCTGGCAGCTAGCTGGGGCCTTCCTTCATTCCACACTGCCTCCTCGTGGTCAGCGCATGTCATAGCAAGTGATAGAACTTTTCTCCTGGTCAAACTCCTGAGGGGACAATTTGTGTACTATATATATATATATTCAATTCTAAAAAGCATTCAACCTATTTTTCCAAACACATGAAAGTACTATATAACAAAAATATTTGAAAATCTACTTTCTCATTCAATAAAGAATCTCTCTTTAATTAGGGAAAGTAAGAACAATAGCTGTAATAAGTGATTACATACACATACAAATATATATAAAACCACCCAAACATATGTAGTATGTATAACATCCAATATATAATATATATTATAAATATCTATAATATATGATAATATATTAACTTATAAGCCATAACAAAATAATATAAATTATTATATATAATATACAGTAATAAAAGTATGTGCCATACACTGGATATTAATACTTAGTATTTTATATTCATGATTACAAAATAATGTATATTTGGTATATAATCTAAAATTATAACATAGCATATAATTTTTCTAGAATGTGATATAGAAAATACAATATTTATATAATATATTTCTACTTTTGTATTCATTATTTTTTCATATAGCAGATATAGCATATATTTTTCTATATAAACATCATTTGAATATGATGCTCTCTCACTTTAGCTGACATTATATGAAAGAATTCTATTCATATTTCACTTCAAAGTTTTTAGACTGCTTCTGCATTTCAAAAAAATAGTCTTAAATTATAAATCATTATAGCTTTTAAAATAGTCATACACACATTTACCTCTTCAAACAATTCACAGAGTATTACTAATGAGATTGAAAAAGAACAAGATATTTGAGCACCAATTACCTGCTTGGTGATTCATGTAGGTAATCTCACTGAATGAATCCTCACATTAATCCTGTGAGAGACATATCATTATAACCCTTTACAAATGGGTTCTAATTACTTAGACAATTACATTTTCTAAAGTTTGCCAGGATTTGAGCCCAAATGTGTTTACCTCAAATGTGATTCATTTGCACTGTACTATATTGCTATTGTAGCATGGCTTATGAAACACTTTTATATATGAGGAATAATTGGTAGTATATCTTTCCCAAAATAGGCATAAAGTAAATAATTACCCAGATTAGATAAAGTAAACCATTTCTACAACACTGTCAAATAAAAATTTAAAGCAATACATTACCTGAGGCAGGCTTACTTATACGCCCAGCACAGTAATTAAGCTGAGTTCTATGCCATTTGTCCATGAAGCATTTGCCTAATTTGTGAGTTTTATATCCTACCTGTAGTTTGAAGAAATCAATAGCAAACTATAGATTCTCCCATTACCTGGAGTCATTATCATCCCATATTATTATGAAGAAGAATCTTAGAGATTCATATTAAAGCTATACTTCTAACCTTGTGTTTTCATCATTACCTAAGATTGATATTGAAGGCGGTTTTGAGAACTATCCAACCTTGTAATAGAGGGTTATTTTAGGAAGGTATGCTGTATTAATCCCAGCATGGATTATTGATGGTTAACATCAGGAAATGGGAAATATTAGGTAGGCATAACCTTAAGATAAAATGATCCTTCTGCTGCAAGGGGGATGCCATAGCTGAGATCTTGCTTTAGGGATAATTACTGTGTGAAATGAATGATCTCACTTTGTTCAGACCTTATATTCTATTTCCATGCACTGCATTGTCCTTTATGCAGAAAATTAGAATAATAGCAAATATCACAATTTATGACGTGGGAATTAATTATGTGAACATTTCAATAAACTCTCTAGAAATGACAGGCATTCATTGCTTCATCATATTTATCTTGACAAAAACAAAGGACTTTTTAGAAACTTTGTTAAGTTTCATTACTCCCTTTTTGATTTATTGGTGTTACTCTGACCACTAACTTCACATTATATTCTAGAAATTTAATACAGATAATAAACCAAACTATCTTATAACTAACAGCTGTTGAAACCTAAGATTCTCTATGTACTTACACTGATTAATTAGTGCTTAAATAAATGTTAAGTAAATATTTGTATGCTTTTCTTTTATATATTAAAGGATAGAAACTTTCAGTTTATAGTTGACTTATAAAATTAGTTTTTAAGAGTGTTTCTATTTATTGGGCTCCTTTCCTTCTGAAAATTTCAGCTAATATTCTGCCATCATTTTCTATCCGCTTTCATTTCTGTGGACAACAATGAAGGAGCAATGAATGGAGGTAGATGGTAGATAAGTTAGTATAATTATTACCACATACATTGGCATATTAAGATAGAGATTAATTCTAAGAAATTACCTTAGAAATCAATTTATTTCAGGTATAATGAACATACATTATATTAACTATAGGCATACAACATAATGATTTGATATCTTATATAATAAAACCCCAATATGCAAATTGACCGAACAGCAGAATGACCAGTCGTGATGCACACTGACCACCAGGGGGCAGATGCTCAATGCAGGAGCGGTCCCCTGGTAGTCAGTGCCCTCCCATAGGGGTAGCCCCACTCAGCCAGGAGCTGGGCTCAAGTCTGGCAAGCTTAGGGGTGGTGATGGGAGCCTCTTCTGCCTCCGTGGCAGCACTAAGGAGTAGTGAGCAGAGCAGTAAGGAGCAATTAGCACTTGGGTGGTAAGGAGCAAGGGGTCCTAGACTGTGAGAGGGATTCATGACTGCTGGCTTAGGCCCAATCCCCTAAACGAGCAGGTGGACCTCCTCTGAAAGGTCCTGGACTGCAAGTGGGCACAGGCTGGGCTCAGGGACTCCCTTTCCTTCCCCCCCCCCCCAAGTGCACGTGCACTGGGCCTCTAATATATATGTCATAATATATAAAATGCCAGGGTTGTCATGACCAAAACAATCATATAGACAACTAAACACAGGCTGTGTGGGGTGACAAGGCTGGTAGGGTTGTTAGTGAAGGACGACCAAATGACTGAACAACAGGCTCTGTGGGGTGACCAGGCCAGGAGGGGGGTTAGTGAGGGATGACCAAATGACTGAATACCAGGCTGCGTGGAGCAACCAGGCCAGTTGTGGAGGGGGGGTCAGTTGGGGATGACCAGGCTGGCAGGGGAGGCAGTTAGGGACAACCAGACCAGGGGGCAGTTGGGGGTGACCTGGCCAGCAGGGGGCAGTTAGGGGTGATCAGGCTGGCAAGCAGAGGTGGTTAAGGGTTATCAGGCTGGCAGATAGGGCAGTTAGGGGCAATCAGGCAGGCAAGCAGGTGAACAGTTAGGAGCCAGTGGTCCCAGATTGTGAGAGGGATGTCCAACTGCCGGTTTAGGCAGTCGGACATCCTCTGAAAGATCCTAGATTGGAGAGGATGCAGGATGGGCTAAGGGGACCCCCCCTCCTGTTCAAAAATTTCATGCAATGGGCCTTAGTTTATATATAATGCAAAATGATCACAATAAGCCTAGTTAACATCTATCACCTCATCCCTCTGAAGGCTGTCTCAACTGTAAGGCAATAATTTCAACAGTTTGTTGGCTAGCTATGTTGGTAAATACTGGTCTCTATTTCTAATTAACTTTTATTATTGGTTATCATTTCAGATAAATATATTTTCTTACAAATAAAATGCCTTGGGGTTAGTAACATGTTTTAAATATTTTAATTTTTCTCATAGGCTCTTAACTCATAGTAGGCGCTCAATAAATAATCAGCAACTGCGTATATGTCACTTCTGAGCTAACAAAGAATTTGTTATATCAGGGAAAAAATAGTTCAGGCCAAATAGAGATTATTCAAATATATATTTTCTAGAGATATTATAGAAATGCATTCATTAGGAAGAGACAAAAGCACTCAATTAAACATTATTTTTTATGGTACACTTTTTAAATTGACCTAGCAAAAGCTCATTATGAAGAATACAAATAGTCAAGCAAATGCTGCTATTGTAAACCATTGGTTTTCTACCTTTTCTAAAACAAGAATCATCTGGGGAGCTTTTTAAACAATACCAATGGACGGGGTTCACCCCAAATCAATTAAATCAGTATGTTTGGAGGTTGAGCCTAGGCATCAGTATATTTAAAAGCTCCCTAGATGATTCTAATGTGAAGCCAAGGTTGAGGACAGAATGCTTTAAACTCTTCTAAAAATACCAACAAGAAAGTTTGGAAATTGAGCAATACACCTGGAAGCAACACACGGCTTGCTAACTTGGATATTGCTAAACAGTCCTGACAGATGAAACGGTATCCTAATTAATTGGTCTTCCTAGTCCATTATGGGCCTTCACCTGGCAGCATGTTCAAAACACAGGTTTTGGAAATGCTGAATTTTAGCTATTATAAAGTACAGCATAGATGCTGGCCAAGCAAACTAGCAATTTGACTTATAGTGTGATATAAAATCGATTTGATATCCCTAGGATGCAGATCTCCTGATGAGAGCTGACAAAGACCAGCTGAGGCTTTAGCTAAATGATGTGTGAGAGCACGGAGGAACAGACAATTGGAAACTAATGAGATGATAAAGGCTTTCAGGTATGTGAGTTGATCAGCTACCTGCTGAGATCCTTCTCACTACAGAAGAGAACTCTCTGGCTCGGGGCCCTCCTTTCCATCTTAGGTGCAATCAAGGTTAGTCCAGGCTCTGCATGTGATATTTTTTAAATATCGTATCTGCTCATTTTAGGGGTGAAGTTGGAGAGGTATTATTATTGGTGAAAGTGGAGTATGCACCAGTGGAAGTGGAGAATCCCCTTCCCCACTGGGTGTTAGGGGTGATGTCCTTACAATATCTGGAGAAAAAGAATTTTCTGACACTCACACAGGAGGATGAGTGATTTTTATTTGCATGGAATTATACCCCTTGGTTTGCAAAGTCCCATTTTTCCTTAGTCCAATCCTGGAAGAGGTGCAGCTGAGGATTCAGTGGAGCTAGAAGCAGAGTCAGTGTCCATTCCATGGTGGAGCTGGGTCTGGTTTAGTGCTAACTAGGCTAGTTGTAGGCCATTAGTCAATTGTGTGTTTGGTACGCATTGATGTGAGCCATGTAGGCGAATGCAGGGGAGCCAAGAAAGCATGCTCCCTGCAACAAGAGTCCCACATAAACCAAGAGGCTAGAGAGACAGAACTTTGTTTAGGACTTTAAGCATTTCAAATCTTCCCACACTTGCAGTTGTCACACCTACTCTGGCTAATGGCCTATTCCCAGGTGTGACTGACAGGAAAGTACCTTCCCTATTTCACCCTGAATTTATTGGGCATGCATCTAAATTGCAGCTTTCTGGCAAAGCTGCACAAATGGCATGCCTATAAAAGTTGGCCTTCCTTTTGCTCCTTTCCAGTTAATTAATAACTAGGTTCATTATATGGGTATCCTCATCTACATAAACTCCACGCAAAGAAGCATTCTTATTAGCACTAGAATATAGTATCACAGGGATGATTGGTGACAATAGTTATTAAGAGCTTGGGCCACAGATCAAAACCTTGTGGTCAATTGGGATTGTGCTTGCTGCACCATAAAACTGCTGTCCTTGATTGAAACTTCCTTGCCATCATCCCTGGCCAAACCTGGCCACTTTCTACCTCTTACCCAGAGGAGAGTGACTGTGGTAGAAAAAAAAAATAAGGCAATGCAATAAAGTCAAGTCAAGGTAAAATTATATTTTAGATTCTAACAAAATTCAATTGTATTTGGCAGTTCTAATTTCAAGGAATTTAAAAGAACTCATTATAAGAAGATATAAGATGGAAATCATAAATACCAACAAAGTATGAAAAAAACATGTAAATTAAATAATCAAGGGGTACTGCATAATTAATCACAGTGTAAACAAACTAGACATCCTGTTAAGACTGGACTAGAGAAGTGATTCTCCAATCTTGACTTAAACTGTGCAGAGAATAAGTGTTCCATGGTCATATGTGTAGAAAATGCCACAAACCACATCCCTTTCTTAGAGTGTCACTGTATAGATTAGTAGAATAAATGACATTATAAATAATGCAGTAAATAAAGTTTGAGCTTGCTTAGTCAAAAGTTTCAAAATATTCCCATAGTCAGAGAACTTTTTGTTATATGATACATATTTATGTCTTGGGGAATACTGAACTAGTACTGATTAATGTAATCACAGAAATAATTATCAAGTAAATGAAATATAAAGCCATACTATGAGTAAAACTGGATGATTTTATCCTTCCTTGAAGTTTACCAACAATTTTCAGGTGTGGAGTTTTTTGGGTTTTTTTTTGGTTTTTATTTTGTTTTGTTTTGCTTTTTTTTAGGTTTAACCATCCTTGGCGGCATGGCTACTGAATTACATTGCTGGATTTAAATTATATATAGTTCTAAGGCAATTAAAGACAGAAATTCAAAAGTATGACATCCAGATCACTAACCCCTGATTGTATTCCAGGTTTTTAAACTTGCTTGACAAAGTTAGTATTTTACAATGCTATTTGTTGCAGTCAAACAAGAACATATTATAATACAAATATTTCATTCTACAAAATAATTTCCTACCACTTCCTTTTTCTTTCTTTCACTCTTCCATTCTTTATTTTATATCATTCTCCTTTTCTTCCTTCTTTCCTTCCTTCCTTCTTTCTAAAAAATAATTCATTTAAAAGTATCCTAATTCCAGTGACATCAACAGCATGGCATCATGAGAGGGCCTTAAAGTCTTTCCTTTTGAAGTTATAAAAAGTCACACAGGCCGAAACCGGTTTGGCTCAGTGGTGGAGCGTCGGTCTTCGGACTGAAAGGTCCCAGGTTCGATTCTGGTCAGGGGCATGTACATTGGTTGCGGGCACATCCCCGGAGAGGGGTGTGCAAGAGGCAGCTGGTCGATGTTTCTCTCTCATAGACGTTTCTAGCTCTCTATCTCTCTCCTTTCCTCTCTGTAAAATATCAATAAAATATATTTTTTTAAAAATTCACACAGGTATAATTCAACAAAATATTCCCTGCTTAACACACAAACATATCTTAGAGATCAAAATATATTAAAAAATAAATGATACATGTATATAAACTCATAGCAGAATATATATATATATAAACAAATTGTTTATATATATAAATTGATAATATGATTTTGTTTTACTATCACTATAAACAATATTAATTTAATTAATACATTTTTACAAACAAAAAAATCTGATACTCTTTCACATGCTTTACATATATTAGTTTAATATTCACAATGCTTTTATGTGCTACCTTATCTAATAATGGTCAAACATGTAAATTGACCGTACCTCCGCCATGCCCACAGCCAATAATGAGTGAGTATGCAAATTAACCCAACAAAGATGGCAGGTTAATTTGCATATATAGGCACAAATTGGCTGGAAGGGGCAGGGCACCTGCTATAAGGGGGAGGAGGGGCAGTGGAGTGAGCTACAGGAGCAGTATTCTGGCCTGGAGCTAGGACATGCAGGCTCCTGGGTGGCCTGGGAACGAAGCCAGGGGAAGAAAGGCCTATTCTTGCATGAATATCATGCAATGGGCCTCTAGTCGATTAAGAATATTTTTACAGAAGAGGAAGCTGAGTTTAGGTCACTCGCCTGGCATCACACCACTAGTCTATGCTACCCCTCCCAAGTGAGAGATGAATGTATGAAAGAATAACATTATGAATACATAGACCATGTACTCATCTACTGCACTATGCTTACACTTGCTTGAAAAGTGTAGCAGCATAAAGAGGCTACAGACTTACCATCCAATACCCCAGCCATTGCTTCCAAAGTCTACTGGTACTGCTCCTTGTTAGATCACATCTCAAATTCTGTTTGCAAATTTTGACAATGTGTAAAGAGATGTTCTTCTGAAAATAAATAGACAAAATTGGAGAAAGGACTCATAGATACAAAAAAGAAAAACAAAAACAGGTTGATGGTTGCCATTTGGGGAGGGGTTTGGGGTTCTGAGTGAAAAAGGTGAAGGGATTGAGAAGTACAAATTGATAATTACAAAATATTCACAAGAATGTAAAGTACAACATAGGGAATATAGTCATTAATATCTTAATATCTATGTACAGTACCGGGTGGGTACTGAAAACACTTGGGGAACATTTTGTAAACTATGTGCTGTACACCTGAAACTAATACAAAATAATATTTAATGAAAATTGTAATTGAAAAATAAAATTTTAATTACAAAACAGAAAAACTATTCTGCATACACCTTTCACTGAAAGCTATATTTATATTGGTTTTTAGTTATAGTGACACAGCAACCAGCAACTTTATATGCATACAAAACACTGAAATACATGTGGGTTGAAATCTTAGGCAATATGGTAATTATTTACTTACATTGAAAACAATGTTAAATTTTATGACCAACCCACAAATGTTATTCACACAAATTATATTAGTTTTTAGGTAAGGGGAACTTTTTATCTCCATAAATATTTAGGAACATATAAAACTCTAGGTTGTAAAATTGACCCTTTAGGAAACAAATATAATTTAATTCACAAAGACAAAACAATAGAAGACAGTTCATTTTAGTTCCTTTGTAACTGTGGTAATAAATTCAGAGAAATATTGGCATGAATAATCAAATCTCTTGGTGGCAAGATATTTAAGTCACTGGTATTTGAATTAATGTGACTGTTCTTTGAGAAATAAAAATATTCCCTTTGTGCTTTAATATTCTTAAATTAGAAGGCAGGTGTTATAATACAATTAATAAAAAAACAATTCAATAGGAAAATGTTTTTAAATCAAAATGAAAGGAGTTGACCAAAACATTTCATATTAGAAAGTAGAATTAACTAGGTAATTTAAAAATGTATACATTAAAGAATATGTTGCTTATTCTATGATTCTGAAAATGCAGATGTTTTTAAAATCTGTTTTGTAATACTATGTAAAAATCCAACACATTCTTTCCTACTAATATAAGAGTCATTTAAAGATGACTTTTCATAGAAGTAAATTTATCCTAGCATGCAATAAATATTATAACAATCAATACATAATACATTTATAAATAAATGCCTATAGATTTAAAATCATAATTTTCTTATTTAATACAGTAGTGGAAGTCCAAGTCACAGCATTCAGAAAAGAAGAAATGAAAGGCATCCAAATTGGAAAGGAAAAGATAAAACTGTGATGATTTGCAGGTGACATAATACTGTATGTAGAGAATCCTAGAGATTCAACCAAAAAAACTACTAGAACTGATAAATGAACTCAGTAAAGTAGCAGGATGCAAAATAAATATCTAGAAATAAGTTGTATTTTTATATACCAATAATTAACTATCAGAGATGGAAACTAAGAAAACAACCCCATTTACAATTGCATAAAAATAAAATACCTAGAAATAAATTTAAATAAGGAGGCAAAAGACCTAAACTCAGAAAATTAAAAAAACACTGAAGAAAAAAACTGGAGATACAAATAAATGGAAGGATATACTGTGCTCATGGAAAGGAAGAATTAATTTCATTAAAATTTTCACACTACCCAAAGCAATATATAGATTCAGCACACTTCCTATCAAAATAACAATGATGTATTTCATAGACCTAGAACAAAAATTCAACATTTATATTGAACCACAAGAGACTCCAAAATGCCATAGCAATCTTGAAAAGGATAAAAGTTGGAGGGATCATGCTACCTGATAGCAACTATACTATAAGGACATAATAACCAAAACAGCTTGGTACTGGAATAAAAACAGACATAAAGATCAATGGAACAGAATAGAGAACCCAGAAATAAACCAAAGCTTATATGGTCAATTTATATTTGACAAAGGAGGTAAGAACATACAATGGGGTAAAGACAGCCTAGTCAATAAATGGTTTTGGAAAAACTGGACAAATACATGCAAAAAAAAATGAACCTAGATAATCAAACTTTTGGCCAGTGGGCCGCATGGCATACAGCTTACTGGCCACGAATTTGATATATACTTACATCATATACAAGAATAAGCTCAAAATGGATGAAAGACTTTAATGTAAGTCTTAAAACCATAAAACTCCTAGAAGAAAACATATACAGTAAACTCTCTGCCACTGCTCTTAGCAATATTTTTTTTCTGATATATCTTCTTGGGCAGTGAAAACAAAAGAAAAAAATAAGCAAATGCAACTACATGAAAGTAAAAGGGACTTACACGCAAAGGAAACCAATATCAAAATGAAAAGAAAACCTACTTAATGGAAGAAGATATTCGCCAATGATACATCTTGAAAGGGGTTAATATCCAAAATTTATAAAGAACTCCTACTGCTCAACACAAAACAAATAAACAACAACAACAATGCAATTAAGAATGGGTAGAGAACCTGAATAGACACTTCTCCAAGGAGGGCACACAATTGGTCAAATGACATGAAATGATGCTCAATCTCACTAATCATTAGAAAAATGAAAATTAAAAGCACAATGAACTATCACTTCACACTCGTCAGATGGCTATCCTCAATAAATCCCCAAACTAGTGTTGGGGAGGATGTAGATAAAAGGGAACTCTTGTAAGTGTTGGTAGGATTGCAGATTGGTGCAACCATTATGGAAAACAGTATGGAGTTTCATAGAAAAATTAAAAATGGAATTGCCTTATGACCCAAGAATTCCACTTCTGGGGATATAGCCAAAGAAACGTGAAACACTAATTCAAAAAAAAATGTATGCACCCCTCTGTTCATTGTAGCATTATTTACAACAGATAAGCTTAGGAAGCAACTCGAGTGCCCATCAATAGACAAGTGGATAAAAAAAAATGGTGGTACATATAAACAACTAGAGGCCCAGTGCACAAATTCCTGCACAGGTGCAGTCATCTCACCCAGTCCTGATTGGACAGATTGGGGCCTACTGGCCAGGGGGAAGGACCATGGGAGGTGGGCCAGCTGTGGGAAGTTGGCTGTGGGAGCTCATTGACCACCAGGGGGCAACTCCTGCATTGAGTGTCTGCCCCCTTGAAAAAAAATGATGTTTTTTTCAAGCATTGAAGGAAGACTTTTTAAAACTATATATATATCATCAGACATTTTAAAAAGTTATAGAAGGTTTGTCACAAAAAGACCCAAATTAGAGGGGGGAGAAGTCTGGGAGATGCCAAATGTAATATAGGATTTATCACATTCCCTGACATATAGACTAAGGTGGTAATTGTCAATAAAGAAATAATGCTGAGGAACTGGAATGTTTTGGGAGTAAAGCATAGGATCAAAAAAGTACAGTCTAAAGGATACATATTTGCAGGTTCCTCAGTGTTTTCCTATGTCCTGATCCAATATGACTTTATTGACACACACGATGATGATTTAGACTTCAACCAGGGAAAATGTCTCTGAGATTTACAGAGAGGAATTAAAGGGTATCAAACTCTTAAGACACCAAAATCTCTTTTGTATCAAGCATGCAAAACTACTAATATATTAAAGCCATATGTTTCTATTAGTTTATAAGTTGAAAGCCATTCATGGAAAGAAAATTTGCTTTTTGAAATGGATTGATAAAGGTCTACTATACATTCTCAAAGAAATAACCATTTGTGCAACAGCTACTACTCAACTGATTACAAAGATAAATCCTCAAGCAGATGAGAAAGGGCCTAATTAACTCATCTGCCTACAGCTTATATTCATGCCTTCATATTATAACAATTTGTTTTCAGCTTTCTGAAGTTTGAAATCAATTAAGATAATTCTGGAATCATTTTTATAATGGTTTCTACGGAACAACAGCTTATTTTCTCTCCTCCAAATGGTGAATACATGAAGAAACCTAAATTTTTTCAACCACCTGAATAAATGAGTGGTCTTTTTGTATTTCTTTTTTAATAAACCTTGAAATTGTGGTATTCATTGATCAGAGCCCTCTGATTTCACATGCAGAAGTTCAACTTGATTTAACTTTAGCAAAAGGCAAATGCATGGGCTCAATTATCCGCTGAGCTGATAAAAAGGGCAGGGTATTGAATTCTTTCTGCTCCTGCTTTCTGATTTATGTTTCACTCAGACCACATGGCAGTGGTCATGCTATGTAGCAAATTGAGAGCAACACCCTTGTACGGTGTGTCTAAGGGATAAGGAAATCTCTTGCCCTGCCACAATTTGACAAACCTCTCGAAGAGAAACTCACGGTGGCCTAGCCAAGCCTGAGTCACATGCTGGGCCCTGAAGCAATCACAGTGACTGCAATGAGCCTGGGTCTTTGGCTCATCCTAATAAGGACCTTGTTTCATGTTGGGTTCCCTGGAAATCGGGCTCTGAGATAGAGATTTGCATGTGGGAAGTTCATTAAACAATGCTTCTGAAATCAGCATCTGTGTGAGAGTTTACAAAGAACTGGACAACAGTAGACATTGGGATGAGGCATTTAAGGGCTGAGATCACAATAGAATTGCAGCCAATTCAAGAGAGAAAACAGAGGGGGGGATGTTTCTGTATAGTTGTTCTGGATTGGAGGAGGGATCCAGGGCTTTTAAAAAATATATATTTTAATGTGTTTTTACAGAGAGGAAGAGAGAGGGATAGAGTTTGAAACATCGATGAGAGAAAATCATCTACCAGCTTCCTCTTGCACAACCCCCACTGGGGATGTGTCTGCAACCAAGATACATTCCCTTGACTGGAATCGAACCCAGGACCTTTCAGTCTGCAGGCTGACACTCTATCCACTGAGCCAAACCGGTTTTGGCAGATCCATTCATGCTCCTAGAACCCAGTGTGATGTTAGGGTTGTGTTCCCTTCAGCTAGGGTATTTTTGGAGGGGACTCCACTATAAGTGGTCAGCTCCCAGCATTCCTAGGACCTGGGGGAATGGATTCTCCAGTCCTGGAGTGGAAAGAGATGGAGATCTGGGTAGATTACCACAGCAACCACTAAGGAAGGTAGGGGCTCCTTAGATAACTACTGAGGAAGGCAGGGCAACCACTAAGGAAGGTAGAGTGAAATGTAGAAGAGGGACTGAATAGACTAAAATGAGGCCACTTAAAGTCACAGTGTGACCCTAACTGTTTTGGCTCAGTGGCTAGAGCATTGGCCTGCAGACTGAAAGGTCCCAGGTTCAATTCTGGTCAAGGGCATGTACCTTGGTTGTGGGCACATCCCCAGTAGGAAGTGTGCAGGAGGCAGTTGACTGTGCTTCTCTCTCACTGATGTTTCTAACTCTATCCCTCTCCCTTCCTCTCTAAAAAAATCAATAAAATATATATATTTTTAAAAGTCACAGTGTAATTTCTACTTGCTGATTGATAAAACTTATTTTATAGGTTTTAAAGACCACCTGGAGTACTTGACTCTAAGTTAGAAGGCACAAGTTCCTTGATTAAATAAGTTAACCTTTTCTGAGCTTTGTTTTATTCAATAAAGAAAATGAAAAATATTCCATGCTTGTCTGGGTTATGCAGAATACAAAATATTTCTGAATAGTAACTTCCAATGTATAGATATCCTTTATTATTAGATTTGAATTCTGAGCTTCTTGTGATAATTATATACCCGGTCTTTTGGGATGAAAATGTATTTTCTGCTTAAAATTAAATATGGAACAGATACATGTTGATTGGTGGGCTGAAATGTAGTTTGCTGATCATACCATCATTCTGCAAGACACAAATTAGGAATTTAAGAATTATCAAGCTGAAACCGGTTTGGCTCTATGGATAGAGCATCGGCCTGTAGACTGGAAGGTCCTGGGTTCGATTTCGGTGAAGGGCATGTATCTTGGTTGTGGGTACATCCCCAGTAGGGGGTGTGCACCTCAGGAGGCAGCTGATCAATGATTCTCTCTCATCGATGTTTCTAACTCTCTATCCCTCTCTCTTCCTCTCTGTGAAAAATCAATAATATATATATATATATATATATATATATATATATATATATATTTTTTTTTTTTAAAGCCGAAACCGGTTTGGATCAGTGGATAGAGCATCGGCCTGCGGACTGAAGGGTCCTGGGTTTGATTCAGGTCAAGGGCATGTACCTTGGTTGCCGGCACATCCCCAGTAGGGGGTGTGCAAGAGGCAGCTGATGGATGATTCTCTCTCATCGATGTTTCTAACTCTCTATCGCTCTCTCTTCCTCTCTGTGAAAAACCAATAAAAATATTTTTTAAAAAAGAATTATTAAGCATGCCTACTGCCACTTCAGCAAGTATTCGCTCTTTTTGGTGCTAGGCAAAAATTAGCAGAATCTAATGATTTTCATCTTTTTATATTATCTTCATGGTTTATGAATAGACACCTAAATAGTTTGGGGTCTCGTTAGTATTCTTAGTAGTTTATTACTGCTAAATTTATTTCAGTTTGAATCTTTTTCACCTTTCAGCTTTTACTTCTACTAGGATTGGTGAACTCCATAAATTACTGTCTATTGTTTGAATTAGGGTTTGTCTCCATTTATATGAACCTCATTTTGGCATGCTTCAAAGAATGTTTCACTCAAGAATGTGATGAATAAATCACATTATTTTTATGGCAGTATTTTTATGATGTTATAGATTTCAGTGCACATCCTTTTAGTCTATGTCTTTCCAAAATGAGGTGTTTTAATTTAAGATCTTTTCAACTTTATTACAGCATTGCCCTTTTATCAATTTAATGTTCGTGAATTTAATTTTATCTTTCAACTGTGGCAACAAGAATCAAACTAATGATAACAAACCACTACCTTACTTTTATATCATTATTTATAATTTATAAACACATTTACAATACATTTCATTACACTCTAAAATGGAGTGAGTTCTGATATGCATATCAAATCCTGCTTTTAAACTGATGCATAAAATTTTAAGTGGCTTGTTCCAAGTTTGTACAGTTAGTATGCAGTGTTGAGTTCAGGACTCCTATCGCAAAAGACTCTTCACTATCTTGGAATGGGTTTGGACCTTGGTCTATAAAGGCAGTTAGGCAAAAGATAATGAGATTCTTTATTTCCTTCAATCAATTATTTATGATTCTGGCATCATCCTTCTGGGATGTGGGAAATTCAATAAAATCTAAAATCTAATTTCTACACCCTAGTCAGGCTTCCATAAAATTTCCAGAGCCTTCCACTGTCCCAAAGCATCATTGCCTGATCACACGTAACACGAGTCAGATGTCTGCTGTCCCATCCAATATGGTTCCCTTACTCAAGAAGCTCTGATGCTTCTGTGCTATGTAACAAGGAAGAAAAATATCTTGCAAGAAGCCTCCTTTGGCCCCTGAAACATAAATACCTCCTCAAAGTAGGTTGCACAATTTGCAGGGTTTGGCTCAAAATGAAAATGCAGGAACCCTTGTTAGAAAGCTATTAAGAATTTCACAAGGGGTGGAGATGGGTTAGAAGAGGTCAGTGGGGGGAAGAGGGATATATGTAATACTTTCAACAATAAAAATTAAAAACAATAACTTCAAAAGTGTGGCAGCAGAGAATTAAACCAAACCAAGTAGGGCTCTTCTAGAACAGTGCCCTGTATATAGGTAGTCCACCATGTAGTCTATCCTGCTTCTCCTCCAGGAAAAGTGTAACTCTGTGAGATATGGCATCACTGAAATCTACTCTCCATGCTTGGCTTCTCTGGATCCAATGCGAGAACAATTACCTTAATCGTTTCCACTTCCGGTAATAGCATCATTATTTGGGGAAAGTTTACAGGTAGTCAAGTTCAGTTTTGTGCTTGCCTAGACAAATTCTAAAGGGGCCAGGTCCAGGATTTCTGAGTCTTAAGTCCCCAGTGGCTTCTGTCTTCTGAACCAAAATCTTCCATTTTTTTTGTATGTTTGTATTCTCTCCTCTTGGAAAATCTTAACCACATCTACTATGTTTGATGATTCATAGTTCCTGTAGCATTGTTTGCTTTGAGGTTATGTCCATTATCTGTAAATATTTGGATGTCATGAGTACCTGTTATTGGCACCATCAATTACATTGTTCTGAACAAAATTCAAATGTGTCTTTTTTTGGAAAAAGAGGTTTATCATGAGTAGAAAACACCTTTAAATGTCAAAAGGTCATCATTTCTATCACTGGCAAAAATAGATCTACTCATATTGTCTTTTATCATTTTAGCCCATTTATTGGTTTAGTAAAGTTGTTTTGATATCCTAGTCCTACTATGGTAATACTGTCTGCTCTATAACTCTTCAGCTCTAGAAAGAGGTCTTGTTATTTTTGTTTTGCCTTTATTAGCTTGAATAAGGCATCTTAAGTTTTATCATCTAGGGATCTCCTTCATCTCTTAGTTATCTTCTGGAAATCATGGAGAAGTGAGTATCTTCAGGAAATTCAAAGAAAGTCACACCCCCTTCCTCTGACAACTACGGGATATGTTACCAGAGGTTCTGAAGCAATATTTAGTGTCCTTGCAAACTTATTCTCATCGGAGTTCACTTTATCCTACACATTTGAAAAAAAATTCTGAGACTTTATACAGTTGGCCCCCTGTATCCATGGGTTTTGCATCTGTAAATTCAATCAACTGTGGATCAAAAACAGCATTTTCAACCCATGGTGGGAATCCACTGGTGTGGAAGGCCAACTGTATGCATTATTCTATGCCACCTTATAGAATGGAGTTGAGCATCCACAGGTTTTTATGTCTGTGGAGATCCTGGGACCAATTCCCTGAAGATTCTGAGGGATGACTGTGTTTATTTCTACATACCATTTAAAAAAACATGATCATGTTTGTTGTCTCAAAATTAGTAGGTGCTAATACTATGGATTGAAATTGGTCCATATTGCATATAAGTGCAGTACAGTAGTCTCCGTTTATCTGCAGGGGATACAATCTAAGACCTTAAGTGGATGCCTGAAACAGTGGCTATAATCCTGCTATGTTTTGTCCTATACCTACATCCATATGTACATACATACATACCTGTTCACTTAATGTCTAGTAAGTAACAGGTGGTGGCTTATACTTTGGGATGTGCTGGACAAAGAGATGATCCATGGTCTGGGCAGGACTGAGCATGATGGTCAAAGACTTCATCATGCTACTCACATTGGCATACATTTTTAAACTTATGAATTGTTTACTTCTGAAATTTCTCATTATTTTAGACCACAGTAGACCTCAGCTAACGGAAATCACAGAAAGCAAAATTATGAAAAAGGAGGAACTGTATAAGAACTCTGTAAGCCTTAAGAAGGTCCCCATAGTAATAATGTACAAGAGTCTCAAACCATAAACTCAGGAGTATAAAAAAATAGAAAATTCCTCAAAATATTTTCCATTACCAAAATTATAATTCCCAATTAAATCTCTATCTCTATCTCATCACTGTTAGGAATAGCCAGTCTCTTTTTTTTCTTTATTGATTAAGGCATTACATATGTGTCCTTATCCCCCCACCCCATTGCCCCCCTACTCCAGTTCATGCCCTCATGCCTCTGGTGTCTGCACCAATTGGTTATGCTTATATGTTTGCATACAAGTTCTTTGGTTGATCTCTTCCCCCTTATAGTCTCAATCTTTATTACTCTCCTTTCTCCAACAGAAATATCATACCTTCCTTGTGGGATGGGTATTTCATAACAACAAGGCATAATTAGCTTCCTCTCTCCACATAGCTTACCTTTGAGGTGCTTATGTCCCAATTCTATAACCTACCTCAGGTCCAAAAATTATTCAGCCTTCTTGCCATGTTTGGTGCACATTTTTCCTATAGATTATACAGGGTGAGGCAAAAGCAGGTTTACAGTTGTGAGTATGCAAAACACAGAGTTTATTCTTGTATTTTTATTTATTAATTATTGTATTATTTTCCATTCAAACAATTGTAATACTACTTTTGCTCCTCCCCATATTTCAAATTTCAAGAGCATGGTTCAACTTCCTTAACAAAGATCAGTAAACCATATCAGTATGATTGAGAATATATTAATATTATTTTGCCTTCATCAGCATTACTATTTCCCCTGACTCTTCATAACAAAACCTAACTAAAATGATCCACTCCACAATGACTTTCACAGTACCCTTCACCACAACTCTGACCAATTCTTGCTATTTCACCATTGTCCTGATGCTCTGTTTATACTGTTTTAATTTACTAAAAATAGAACACATGGATATCCTCAGTTTCACATGCCCACACCAGGAACATCAACAGTTACCAGACTCCGGAGTAGGACATCTTACCAGGGACATATTCTATGCATACTTACTTTCATTTATAGGTAAAGTTGGGAGAGTGACCCATGGGGTCCCCTATGGTGAGACAGATCTTTGGCATTATGGCCTATGACTCCTTCTAACCATTTTACATTACTCCATTCTTTCCATGGGCCAAGTTTGTTCCCAGGAATAATCATGACAACCACTTAAAGGTCCTAATAAATGGCAAAGCCTTCCACCAGGCAAATCTGAGAAAACAATGAGCTCAAAAGAGATGTTAATTGCTTCTAGTATAGTGCTTCTATGACTGTGAGACTCCTTACTGAGACAGGTATATGGTAGGAGGGACTTTAAATGGATGGATATTTTCTTCTCCTCTTACTTTTCTTCCTCTTCCTCCTCCTTCCATCAGTAAAGTTTGTTTCTTTTTAATAGTTACTCTTTGCCATACACCATTGGGCATGACTTTAGCTGGGTCATTTTATCTCACATTGACAAAAACTCTATAAAGAAGTCATTAAAATTTCCTTCATTTTTCAAATGGAAAAGTAAGGAAGAGATGGGTCACATAATGTAATATACAGATCACTAGAGGACAGGTGCATGAAATTTGTGCACAGGGGTGTGTGTCCGTCAGCCCAGCCTGCACCCTCTCCAATCTGGGACCCCTTGAGGGATATCTGACTGCCCATTTAGGCCCAGTCCTAGGATTGGGCCTAAATGGGCAGTCAGACATCCTTCTCACAATCCAGGACTGCTGGCTCCCAACTGCTTGCCTGCTGCCTTCCTTATTGCCCCTAACCACATTTGCCTGCCAGCCTGATCACCCCCTAACCACTCCCCTGATAGCCTGATTGATGCCTAACTGCTCCCCTGCCAGCCTGATTGCCCCTAACAGCCCTCTCCTGAAGATCTGGTCTCCCCTGACTGTCCTCTCCTGAAGGCCTGGTCACCCCCAACTGCCCTCCCTTGTAGGCCTGATCCCTCCCAACTGCCCTCCCCTGCTAGCCATCTTGTGGCGGCCATTTTGTGTCCACATGGGGCCAGCCATCTTTGGCCACATGGGGACAGTCATATTGTGTGTTGTAGTGATGGTCCATTTACATATTATTCTTTTATTAGATAGGATAGAGTCCTGCTCCATGGGTGCCAGCTGGTTTGCTCTGAAAGGTGTCCTGGATCTGGGTGGGGGTTCCCTTAAGGCAGTGTTTCCCAAACTTTTGACATATGTGTACCCCTTCTATAATTTTTGTAATGCTGAATACCCCTCGTCAAAAAAAGGATGTATTTTAATAACAATCAAAATATATTTATTTTTTTATTTTTTGGTACATACACAAAATAATAATAAACAAAAAATAAAATTATTCATAATAAACATAAATAAAAGTTATATTATAAATAACATTTATTTGGATCAATGAGAAGGATGAAATTGTTTGTGCTGAGATGACAGATGGTCATAATTTGGTTCCCTGGTTGTTAATTTTAATCTGAGATGTGGTTCCACGTCCAATAGTCTGTTCCTTTTTTTTTTACTTAATGTCTACAAATGCTGAAAAATCACTTCACATAAATATGAAGTTGGAAAAGGCAAGATGTATTTCAGAACTTTTTCTGTTAAAACAGGATACACATGTTGCATTTGTAACCAGAATGATGTTAAAGTACACTCCTTATGTTTATTTTTTAAGAATCCGTCTGAAGCCAATTCCAACAATTGCTGTTCTTTCACATGCGACAAACCTTCTGGCATGGATTTTGTGTTAATGTTAAATGGATATCTTATCCATTCAATATTTTTGTTTAAATCAGGGAAATAGTTTTTTCAAGCCCACTTGCAAAGTCTCCAAATGCTATGCTATGCATTTCAGAGTATCAGCATCAATTTTAGTAGCGGAACTTGTTATAAACTCATGAAGAGAGGGAAACGAGTCTACTTCTCCATTACTAACTCTCATTTGCCATAAATTTAGTTTTGTGATGGCAGCGTTCACTTTATCTTGAACGTGAAACAATGAAATTTCTTTGCCTTGTAACGATAAGTTGGGACAATTTAAAACAGTGAATATATTTGCTAAGTAAGCTAGTTTACAAAACCATATCCAGTCATGTAAACAATTTCTCAACTCAAATCTATCATTAAAAAAACATTGAAGCACATGTCTAAGTTCAAACAATCGATTTAGAATGTTTCCTCCAGATAGCCAACGAACATCGGTATGAAAAGAAGCTGGGTATGACTACTTCCCATTTCTTCACATATTTGCGAAAAAAGTCGTGCATTCAAAGGATGGTTTTTAATGTAGTTAACAATTTTCACACTTTCATCCAGAACTTTCTGTAGATAAGCGGGCATCTTATGTGTTGCCAAAGCCTCTCTGTGTATGCAACAATGTGTGGATATGACATTTGGGGCAACATTTTGAATTCTTGCAACGAGTCCTTTATTAATTCCGACCATACTTTTTGCTCCATCTGTGCTTATTCCAACACATCTATTCCAATCAATTGTGTTCTCTTGCATAACATTAAAGATATCTTCTCCTGTTGTGTGACCTAATAAAGGCTGGCAAAATAAAAATCATCATGAATTTCTTGATTTTTTTTGTATCTTACAAACCCCATAGCATTTGCAAAATTCGCAATATCAGTGAACTCATCGACTTGCAATGCATAATAATGACTTTGAGAAATATCAGATAATAACATCTGTTTCACATTATTAGACATATCAATGATTCCTCGATGAACTGTATTATTTGAGAGAGGAATTCGGTCCAAAGTTTGTTTCATTCTATCTCCTATCATTACTTTTGCCATCATCTTGGCTGCAGGCTTGATTAAAATTTGGCCAATGGTTTCCGCTGCACTACATTTCTCAATTAAAAGTGGCATGTGATAAGAAGCTTCTAGTATTTTTTGATTGTCACCTCCTGTCAAACCCTGCATTATTTTTCAAGACTGATTTAAATCCCTAAGTTTATTTTCAAAAAAATCTATGTGTTTATCTTTGTACTGATTATGGTTTGTCTCAAAATGGCACTTTAAGTCGAATGGTTTCATGCTTTCGTTTGTTAGATTTTCAAAACAAATGACGCAAAGTGGAATAGGCTCATTTTCATCTCCAGTCCATGAGAATCCAAATTTAAGATATTCTTTGTCGTACTTGCGAGTTTTCCTTGCTTTTTCTCTTAACAGGTTCTTTCAGAATTGAAGTTGATTCATTGTTAATTTCATTATTTCCTGTTCATTGATTACTACTATAATCATTACTTTCTTTTGGTGTAGTAGTTCCAGATTTCAACCAGCAATCCATAATCTAGGTTAGGGATAAAAATTATATTTTATAAAAATAATCAAAATCAGTGGGACTTACTAAAGCACATAACAAACCTTTCCTATAAGAAAAATCACACAAAAGCTAAACATACACAGGCACATGGAGAAGCCACTAACTATTAATGAAGTAAGTTGTCTCTTTAATGAAGTGCAGTATATTCACACCATGTGACACTGGACCATCTCACACCTCACAATACTGTCTTGACTTGACTCATGAGAATGTAGAATTAGGTGCAGCTAAGCACGGTGTAGTGCATATCCCCACCAAACTCCGGTGCAATGCATACCCCCACCAAACTCTTCCTTTACCCCTGGGGGTATGCATACCACACTTTGGGAAATACTGCCTTAGGGCATAGGTTGCCTGGGCAAGGGACCTGTGGTGGTTTGCAGGCCGGCCACTCACTCCAAGGACCTAAGCGGAGGACCTGGGATCTGGGATTTATTTATCTTCTATAATTGAAACTCTGTAGCCAAGAGTGGAGGCCAAGGCAGGCCAGGGGTGTGGAAGCTTGGCTTCCTCCATTGTTGGGAGCTACTCAAGCCTCCTGCTCTCTCCAGCTCTGTGGCTGCTGTCATTTTTGTCGGGATTTATTTATCTTCTATAATTGAAACTTTGCAGCCTTGAGTGTAGGTCTGGGATGGCCAGGGCAGCAAGGAAGCTTGGCTTCCTCCATTTCTGTGGGAACCCAAGCCTCCTGCTCCCTGCAGCTCCATGGATGCAGCCATCTTGTTTGGGTTAATTTGCATAATTGCTCCTGATTGGCTGATCAGTGTGGCTTGTGGGTGTAGCAGAGGTATGGTCAATTTGCATATTACTATTTTATTAGATAGTATGTATCATACAAATGTACACTTGAAACCTATATGATACTATTAATCAATGTCACTCCAATACGTTTAATAAAAAATAAAGCAGTGGCTCTGAGACTCACTTAAACACTAGTCCAAATACAACATGATACTGGCTATCTGCACAGCTTTTAAATTATAAATCTAATTACACACATAATATAAGCATAATGTAAAACATTTAGACTGTGCAAAAGAATAAATTGGTAGGTGAAAATTGCTCCAAATCTGATAATCCAGCAGAAAACAGTTAATATTAAGATGAACATAAATATTGATGCTTTCATGTACATATATATGTATAGAAATAGTTATCTAAAATATCTTTGTATACTTAATATACTTGTAGATATTAGATATATTGATATCAACATCATGTGATATCAACATTATAAACTGTTTTGCTATCTCCCATTTCATTTTTTGATTTATTGATAGTAGCCATTTGACAGGTTTTCAATGATACCTCATTGTAGTTTTAATTCACATCTCTCTAATAACTAGTAACTTGAGCATTTTTTCATATATCTATTGACACTATCTATGTCCTCTTTAGAAAAGTGTCTATTGAGGTTATTTGCCCATTTTAAAATTGGATTGTTAGTCTTCCTGGTGTTGTTATATATGTTATTTACTAGCAATATTTTGGAGATTGACCCCTTATAAGATGAAACATTAATGAACATGGTCTTCCACACAGTGTATTCCCTTTTCATTGTGTTGATGGTTTCTTTTGCTGTGCAAACGATTTTTAATTTGGTTTAATTTGTATATTTTTCTAGTGTTTCCCTTGACCTCAAAGACATAGTGGCAAAAATATCGTTCCAAGAGATGTCTGAGATCTTACTGCCTTCATTTTCTTCTAGTATTTTTATGGTTTTGCAATTTACATTTAGGTCTTTTATTCATTTTGAGTTTATTCTTGTGTATGATGTAATTGGTGGTCTCATTTCATGTTTTTTTTTTTCATGTACCTGTCCAATTTTCCCAACACGATTTATTGAAGATACGGTCTTGACTCCATTGTATGCTCTTGCCTCCTTTGTCAAATATTAATTGACCATAAAGTCTTGGGTCACTCTATAGGGTCTCAGTTCCATTATATTGATCTGTATGCCTGTTCTTGTGCCATTGCCAGGCTGCTTTGATTACAGTGGTTTTATCATATAACTTGATATCTGGTATTGTGTTCTCTCCAACTTTGTTCTTCTCTCGTAAGATTGATGTGGGTATTTAGGGTCTTTTTTGTCCATACACATTTTTTGAATGGCTCAATCTGAGATAATTTTGTTCTTTAAAAAAATTTTACTCTCTATTGATTTATTATACCACATACATTTTTGGAGTATATGTTTTAGATGTGTGAAATATGCTGTTAGTATTTTAATAGGGATTGCATTGAATCTATAGATTGCTTTGAGTAGTGTGGACACTTTAATTATGTGAATTCTACCTATCCATGAATACAGTATATTTTCCCACTTGTTTATATCTTCCTCTATCTCTTTTTTCAACTTCTTGTAGTTTTCTGAATACAGGTCTTTTACCTCCTTAGTTAAGTTTATTCTTATCTCAGTTTGTTGTTGTTGCAATGATAACTGGGATTGCTTTTTCAGTTTCTCTTTCTGACAATTCCTTATTGGTGTTTAAATGCCACTAATTTATTAATTCATTTATTATATCTAGTAGTTTTTTGGTAGAGTATGGTTTTTTATGTCATGTAATCTGTAAAGAATGAGAATTTTACTTCTCCTTTCCAATTTGGATGCTTTTTGTTTTCTTCTTATCTGATAGCTATGGCTAAGACCTCCAGTACTATGTTGAATATGGGTGGTAAAAGCAGATATCCTGTCTTATTCCTGTTTTTAAGAAAAACTGTTTTAGTTTTTGCCTATTGAGTATGATGTCGGCTGTAGGTTAATCATATATGGCCTTAATTATGTTGTGGTATGACCCTTCTATTGTCACTTCACTGAGTTTTTATTTTTTAAAAATGGGTGCCAGCTTTTGAGTCCTTTTTCTGAGCTGGGAAGCCAAGCTTGGGATTTAGACCCCAGAGTTCTCATTGGGAACCACCCACAGTTGAGATACCCCTCTGAAACTTCAGATGCTGCCTGTGGGAGCCAGGCCAGCCCTCTTGTGCCTCCACACTTCCTTCCAGCCTCTATGCCATCTCCCCTTTCTGTCCTTGGCTATAAGGGCTACTTATAGTAGAAGCTACTCTTCAGTGGATTATTCAGGATGATTTTTCTATATTTTAGTTGTAATTCCAGTTTGTTCCTGGGAGAGTGTCAGTGTAGCTTCTATTTAATCTGCTGCCCCAGTTCATTCATTTATTTATTTATTTGTTTGTTTATTTATTTATTTATTCATTCATTCATTCCTTTATTTTAAATGCTTTTATTGATTTCAGAGAGGAAGGAAGAGGGAGAGAGAGATAGAAACATCAATGATGAGAGAAAATCATTGATTGGCTGCCTCCTGCATGCCCCCCTACTGGGGATCGAGCCCAGAACCTGGGCATGTGCCCTTGACCGGAATCAAACTGGGACCTTTTAGTCCAAAGGCTGACACTCTCTTCACCGAGCCAAACCAGCTAGGGCCCCATTTCATTTATTAATATGTATAGCTGCATAGTATTTCAATGCATGGGTGTACTATAATTCATTCAAGTTACATCTTGAGGTGGTTATTGATCATATTGCATTTTAATTATTAATTATGTGCTCTCCTCACAGGTCTCCATATTTTTAAGGATGCAGAATTCTAAAGACATTTGTTTGTTTTTAATAGATCTCTTTTTAAATAGATCCCCAATACTGAACACAGCACCTAGTAAGGTGAATAAATATTTAAATAGATGGTCAAATGGATGGATGGATGGAAAGAAATATGTATGCAGCATTGTGGTGATTGGCCCACAGGAGGAAAAAAAAGTTTGGTTATTATTGCCTTAGTTCATGTGAGAAGAGCAATAAGATCTTGAACTAGCCCATCAAACATAACAATTGAAGGAGGTGAAGTATCCAGAAAGCTATCTTAAACGGCTGGTTGTTTTGCTTTTCAAAACATTTATCTCTAATTTTTAATAAGATGGTTTAAATAGTCCACTGGTTTCCTGTGGGTTATTGACTTTTACATTTTATCTTCAAAATTTGACTTTCTATTGCATTTGTATACTGAATAATTATATTATGTATTCCTTTGACTTCCTTTCCCACCATGGTTCTGAATTTAATTGTGTGGTGACTCACTAACATTAATTCCTACAGGAGTTTCTGTTTATCATCCAGCACAAAGTTCTTCATAGGTTCTAGAAATAACTGCTAGAAAATAATGATTTATTTGAGTAAAACCTTTACTTCATTTTTTATTCCAATGAGATATTATTTGATTTAAGAATAATAAGAGAAATAATTGATAGAGTATCTGAAATGTCAGACACAGCAATAAGTGATACATACAAGTATTATTTTAAAAATAATTTAAACCTCACAACTATGTGGAAGTTAATAAAATGACAAAGGGGCTAGGCCCTGGTATACAATCAGTTCAATCTGACCTCAAAACTTATTCCTTCCTTCGCTACAGGACTCATTCCTTTATGATTCTTTCCTTCCCTCAAATCTATAGTCATCTCATCTTCATGTACATTTTTAGCTCAGTTCTATTTACTTGGTCAGGTAACTTGTAGAGTGTCAATGATGAGAAAAAAAAACCTAGAAAGTCTTTTTTCTACTTAAGTCTTAATTGTATGAGTTCACTGCTGTTCTCCTTTCCCCAAAGGAGGCCCAGTCCTGTAGCATCTCTTGGACAAATATGTGATTGCCAGCATGAGTACAGAATTTCTTAAACATCCTTCACTCCTTCCCTCAGGCTCCTCTTAGGCTGATTTATGATTGAGTCCAGAGTGCTGACAACTGGATCTGCAATTCCCTAATTCCCTCACTTCAACACTCACCTAGAAAGCAAATCATTTTCTTTTTCACCGCATACATCAGTACTGTATCCACTGTCCATGGGGTCATCTTAAAAGCCCCCAATAACGTGGTCACTACCAACCTCTCACCATATTCTCCCACTGCTGCAGTCCTCCTGCATGGTAGCTGAATTGCTTAATTAGACCACACCCTTTCTGTGCTCTGATTTGCATACATAGTCCCCACAATGTTTCTCTTTGTCAAATGCCAACTCATTTCAAAATATTTCAGCATTTGGTATATTCTATGGCATGTTTATGTAGGGTTGAATACCTGAAGGAATGCCCTTCTACTTTAGACTTTACATGAATCACATCTGAAGATTGTTACATCGCTCCTTTGACAGAATCTCCAAGCAGTCAGGCCTTCTTCCCATTGTAAGGAAATAATTTTTTACCAGTTATAGCTCAAAAAGAGTTATTGTCAAATCTTATTTTAAAAATCTTAGAAACTATGAAGGCCAGAGGCAGTGGGATAGCATATTCAAAGAGCTGAAAGAAGAATGCTAGACACTAACTCAAATCCACACGATGTATTGGTCAAAGATTAAATGGTTCACTTATGTTTATCAAAAAATTAAAGAGAGAAATGGAGGAAACTTTTAGAGGTAATGGTTCAGTTTTTTATATTTATAAAGTGATGGCTTCACGGGTATTATTTATCTTCAAACTCAAGATGTATACATTAAATATGTGAAACTTTTTGTATGCCAATCATATCTCAATAAAAATGAAGTTAAGAGCCCTGGGTAGGTGGCACAGTTGGTTGGAGTGTTATCCCAATCACCAAAATGTGGTTGGTTTGATTCCTGGTTAGGGCACATACGTAGGTTGAGGGTATGGTCTATGATTGGGACACATACCGGAGGCCTGTTATTTAGTATCACTTACTCAGTAAAGATGCTTCAATTCAAAGCAAATTTTCATCCCTGCAAAACTGACTACAATGAGCTCTCTCTCATAGTGAACAGCAGTGAATATCTAATATGAAAAATAATAGCTTTAGCATTTTAAGCACAGAAGATAAATCAATAAGTTCTTATTGATTAAAAAAAACCAAATAACTACCTGTGTGACCTTGATAACTTTACTTTATACTTTGTAAATTGGCAACATTAAATTGAATGATCTCTAAATTGCCAGTCCGTGTTAGTAACCAATTAGATAACAATACCTATAATGAATGATTATTGAGTGTGCACTTTGATCAGAACATTACAAGGTCACATAACTTGTTAGTGGAAGAGGCAGGATTTAACATTATAACCCCAGAACCCCTGCTCTTAACCACTGTGATATGATCATTGAGGAAGTGCTTGTTGATAACTATTTTTATTTTACAACAATATTTAACATGGTTAATGTTTATACTGTTATCATTTTAAAAATGCTCTTAAACACCTATTTCTAATATTCTCTAACAACACAGACACCTTTAGCTTCTTGATCCCTCACAGTTCAACCTTGCTGCCACCACACTACTGGTTTTGAGTGATTCCCTATTCATTCTAGATCTAGCCTCAAGCTCCTTAAAACCACTTTGACCTGCATCCTCAATTTATTCACGTCCTTATTTCTTCCTTGCATATGCCCTTATCAGTTTCACCCTGCATCAATCATAACTCTAATATTTGCTTTCTTTACTATTGCCCCTGGGCCACCAAATTTAGCTAAAAAAAATAATATACTTGCTAATAGGCACCATTAAAATGAGGATTTCCTGTCTTTTCTGGCTCTTCAACAACACTTAACAATACTTTCCTTTGACCCTATACAATTGCCTCCCACATTCTTTGTGTTGATTGTTACACACCTTTGCCACCTTCCACAGGTGAAAAGAATATTCAGTTCACTAAATATTTCACATTTGCATGGATTACCACCAGAAGTATCTATAAGAACACTTGCTATCACCTGTTTCCATCTATTCTGGGAAAGATATCCATTCACCTCACCAAAGCCAATCTTCCATCTCTAAGAACACTTACTATCACATGTTTCCATCTATTCTGGGAAATATATCCATTCTCTTCACCAAAGCCAATTTTTCTCTTGAAAAAATATTGAATTTATTGGGGAGAGGTGGAAGAGGGCATAGAGCAGATAAATGGTGATGGAAAAATATAAAATGATATCGGTTTCAGGTGTACAATTCTGTAAAACATCTCTACCTGCATTCCCATTAATTCTTGCCTGTTGGCACTATGGGTTCATATATCTTTCAGGAAACAAAACCTCAAAATATGTGTGACTAGGTTCATTACCTTTACTCACAATCTACTCTTAACTTCTCTTTTCATTATCTTGCTTAGATATGTTATTTCAATTTAGACTCCTTAAACATAAACCTTGGCCTAATCCTTCTATCTCCCTAATTCTCTTAACCACAAGGTAAAGCTCTGAGTCAGCCGTGGGCAAACTATGGCCCACGGGCCGGATCAGGCTCCTCCTGCTGTTCTATCCGACCCGCGGAGCCGAAAGAGCAGAGGGTTCTCTTGCTCTCCCCTCCGCTCCTTCACCAGAAGCCCAAGATGAGAGTGCCAGCATGGTCAGGTGGCTTTTGTCCCGGCCCTCTGGTCCAGTTTAAGAACCCATTGTGGCCCTCAAGTCAAAAAGTTTGTCCACCCCTGCTCTCAGTAGTAGGAACATTTTCTGTTTTACATATCACTGTATCCCATAATCTGGAACAGTGCTTGCCATTTAGTTGGTGCTCAATTAAATTTTGTTTAATGTGTCTAAACTTTTCTCCAAAGAAGCTCTTCACATTAAATAATTGGTTATGTAAACTGTGCTTCCACAATTTCACAATGTCCCCTCTTCTTTATGACAATTCTCTACCTTTTGTGATTAGCTCTTAACCATCTGTCATGTGGATTATCACTAGCCTACAAACAAAACAACTGCCTCAGGCCTTTTCACCTCTGCCTTCTCTCTAGAGATGTTTTTGAAATTACCAATGTGACTGTATTCCTTAAATATAGGAACTTCTCTTATCCAAGAAATAGTCATTGGTCTTGTACGTCTTTTCTCTTCTGTCCAAAATGAATTTTTTCTTCCTCTAGAAAGACCCAAATCTCAAAGTTTTTAGATAATTGCATGAATCTAGAATTTCCTTTGTATATAGACTGAGTGGCAAGATTATTATGATCTCTGAACACATAATAATCTGGCCACTCAGTGTGTATCTTATGTAATAAAAGGCTAATATGCAAATTGTCCAATCAACCAGGAGTTCGACCAGCAGGCAGGCCAGCCAACTGCCCATGTCCGCTTGCCCTGGCCAGGCTGGCCAGACCACCTATGCACAAATTTATGCTCCAGGCCTCTAATATATATATATATATACTGAGTGGCCAGATTATTATGCATTCGGAGATCATAATAATCTGGCCACTCAGTGTATTTTACCCTCTGAATTAGTTTTTCTTGCCAATATGTATAATACTTTCACATAGTTGTAATTAATGTGCACATTTTATTTTGTTTCTAGCTTTTTAATATTTGTCTTAACATTTTGTATGAAGTTGAGTGTTATCCATGTAGCCTATCATCAGGGAAATGATTGACAGCAAGATGATTTTGCTCAGCTATAGGCTAATGTAAGTGTTCTGAGCACATTAAAGGTAGAGTAGGCTAAGCTATAAGGCTTGGTAAATTAGGTGCATTATGTGAATTTTTATCTTAACATATTTTAAAATTATGGTGGCTTTACTGGTATATAATCTCATTGTAAATCAAGGAACATCTGTATCCCATTCATGATCAATCATTTCCCTGATGATTTGTATTAATTAGCATTTCTAGTGGTTGCAAATTACCTTTTAGTCTGGAATATATATTTCATTATACAACCATATTATTTGGTTCTGATGATTATCTACTTCTGAAGTGCTTTAGGAGATTAAGTCCCTATATTTAAGGAATATAGTCATATTGGTAATTTCAAAAAATATCTCTAAAGAGGAGGCAGAGGTGAAAAGACCCGAGACAGTTTTGCTTTGTTTGTAGGCTAGTAGATAATCCACATGACAGATAATTAAGAGCTGATCACAAAAGGTAGAGAGTAGTCATAAAGAAAGGGGAAAATTCAGAAATTATGGAAGTAGAGTTCATATAACCGGTCATTTAATACAAAGAGCTTCTTTGAAGGAAAGTTTAAATCCATCCAGCAAAATTTAAGTGAACACCAAATAAATTAGCAGGCACCGTTCCAGTTTATAAAATACTTCTAGTGGTAGCCCTGACTTGTTTGGCTCAGTGGATAAAGCCTTGGCCTGCACACTGAAGGGTCCCAGGTTCGATTCTGCTCAAGGTCATGTATCTTGGTTGCAGGCACATCTCCAGTAGTTAGTATGCAGGAGGCAGCTGATCGATGTTTCTAACTCTTATCCCGCTCCCTTCCTCTCTGTAAAAAATAAGTAAAATATATATATTTTTAAAAAGAAATACTTCTGGTGGTAGACCATATAAATATGAAATACTTATTGAACCGAATATTCTTTCTGACATAGCAAACCGTTTACTTAAGGAAAGGAGGCCTGAGGAAAGTGGCAAAGGTGTGAAAAAATCAACACAAGAAAACTGGGAGGCAATTGTTTAGGGTCAAAGGAAAGTATTGTTAAGTGTTGTTGAAGATCCAGAAAAGACAGGAAATCCTAATTTTAATGGTGCCTATTAACAAGTATATTCTTTTTTTCTTAGCTAAGTTTGGTGGCCCAGGGGCAATGGTAAAGAAAGCAAATATTAGAGTTATGATTGATGCAGAGGTGAAACTGATAAGGGCACGTGCAAGGAAGAAATAAGGACGTGAATAAATTGAGGATGCAGGTCTAAGTGGTTTTAAGGAGCTTGAGGCCAGATCTAGAATGAATAGGGAATCACTCAAAACCAGTAGTGTGGTGGCAGCAAGGTTGAACTGTGAGGGATCAAGAAGCTAAAGGTGTCTGTGTTGTTAGAGAATATTAGAAATAGGTGTTTAAGAGCGTTTTAAAAATGATAACAGTATAAACATTAACCATGTTAAATATTGTTGTAAAATAAAAATAGTTATCAACAAGCATTTCCTCAATCATCATATCACAGTGGTTAAGAGCAGGGGTTCTGGGGTTATAATGTTAAATCCTGCCTCTTCCACTAACAAGTTATGTGACCTTGTAATGTTCTGATCAACATGCACACTCAATAATCATTCATTATAGGTTTTGTTATCTAATTGGTTACTAACACAGACTGGCAATTTACAGATCATTCAACTTAATATTGCCAATTTACAAAGTTTTTAAGGTCACACAGGTAGTTATTTGTTTCTTAATGTAATAGAAGAACTAATTGATTTATCTTCTGTGCTTAAAATGCTATTTTTTATATTAGATATTCACTGCTGTTCACTATGAGAGAGAGAGAGCTCATTGTAGTCAGTTTTGCAGGGATGAAAATTTGCTTTGAATTGAAGCATCTTTACTGAGTAAGTGATACAAAATAATAGGCCAACTCCGTCTCTTAACTTCAGGCCCAAGATAATTGGCAGTGATCTTACACAGTATTTTTCCCTGGATGAGCGTTTAGTAAAATTTAGCAGAGTAGCTGGGCTATTTCAGCCAATTTGAAATATTTTGTTTTAATTTATTTTTATTATTTGCTAATTTCTAATACATTCCTTTAATTTATTTTCTTACATAAAAAATGAGCACTAATGATAAATTCTCTGATTTATAGTAAACTACATTTGTTGAATGCCAAAAATGCGTTCTATTGAAATCCTGTGATTTAGTACCCTTTTTTTACTGGAGAATAAAAAGGAATATCAAATTGTTTGTTTGTTTGTTTGTTTGTTTGTTTTTGTTTAAGGTTATTTAGCTAGAGAATTGTTTGAATCTAATCTTCATGGTCCAACTACAGGGGTGTTTCAAATATACTTGGTAATCATTAGCAAACCACACTGCCTTGAAAACTAACAAAATACTTGGAATATGTTTCAAAAATTGTCACCCATAATCTAATCTGCTACTTCCTTCTAGGTCAACTTCTCTGATATAATGGTCACTTCCTTTTCTATTAGTAAAACAGGATGTCAGATTTCTACAGGTGTGTGCATTTCCTTGAGTCAATGTTTTCTTCTTTTTATATTTCTTTCCTTTCCTTCCTTCTTCTTTTTTCTAAGAATCCAACCTAAATATCCAGCCAGAGAAATTAATCTGATGAGAAAGGCAAAAGTGGGACTGTATTTTATCACATTTCTAGGTCAAGGAAAAGTGATGACGGGATCATTATCTGAATGCCTGGGGAATGCCTCAGTATGCTGTGAGTATAAAATACTCAATTTTGAAGAGTTAATATGAAACAAATGTTAAATGGGTCATTAACATTTTTATATTGATTAAAAGTTGAAATAATGCTCTAGATGTATTGGTTTAAGTAAAATAATTATAATTGCTTTCGCCTGTTTCTTTTTACTTTTAAAATGTGGCTATTAGAATAAAATTACACATATGGATTGCTTCTGTGGCACACATTATATTTCTCTTGTAATCTGTGGTTATTATTAGGATGGAGATAAATATTTTCATTCTCTCCTTCTTTCTCATTTGATTTCTTCCTATGTAAGATTAAGTACAGATGTAGCCCAATGAGAAATCTACTGTCATTTGAATTGGTGTTCTGTAAAATAATTGACATTTTCTGTCTTGTTTTAACACTTATTTGCTTTTAGTTTTCAGAAGTCTAATTCAAATACATCTTGAAGTGCTTTTTGGTTTTATTCATCCTATTGGCATTTTCTCAGTTTTCTGAATCTATAACTTTGATTTTTCTGAACATGGGAAGTTTCAGCCATTATTTGGTATCTAATTTGTCTGTTCAGGACTTTCAGTGCTGTGTTGAATAGAAGTGGTGAGAGTGGGCATTTTTGTTTTGTTTTGGATCTTAGAAGGAAAGCTTTCAATTTTCCCCATTGATTTTCATCTTAGCTGTGGGATTTTCATGTATGGCCTTTGTGTTGATATAAATTCCTTCCATACTTATTTTGTTCATGAATGGATATTGAAGTTTGTCAAAAGCCTTCATGTACTGAGCTGATCAAGTCGTGTTGTCAATGAAGCAGTTTTATGGTGGCTGTTTTATTTTTTTATCATAAAGCAATCTTCCTTTATTTTTTTTTTCTATATTGATTAAGGAATTACATATGTGTCCTTATCCTCTCATTGCTCCCTCCATCCCCTGACTCATGCCATCACCCCCTGGTGTCTCTTTCCATTGGTTAGGCTTATATGCATACATACAAGTCCTTTGGTTGATCTCTCCCCACCCTCCCCAACCTTCCCTCTGAGGTTTGATGGTCTGATTGATGCTTCTCTGTCTCTAGATCTGTTTTTGTTAATCAGTTTAAGTTGTTTATTATATTCCATAAATGAGTGAGATCATGTATATTTATTTTTCTCCAACTGGCTTAGCATAATACTCTCCAGTTCCATGCTGTTGCAAATAGTAAGACTTCTTTTTTTTACCACAGCGTAGATGTACCAAAGCTTTTTAATCCACTCAGCTGCTGATGGGCACTTAGGCTGTTTCCAAATCTTACCTATGGTAAATTGTGCTGCTATGAACATAGGGTTGCATATATCCTGTCTGGTTGGTGTTTCTGGTTTATTGGGATACATTCATAGAACTGGGATCACTGGGTCAAATGGGAGTTACATTTTTAGTTTTTTGAGGAAACTCCATACTGTTTTCCACAGAGGCTGCACCAGTCTGTGTTCCCACTAGCAGTACACAGGGTTCCTTTTTCTCCACATCCTCGTCAGCACTTGTCATTTGTTGATTTGTTGACGATAGCCATTCTGACAGGTTTGAGATGGCAATCTATAGATTCAATGCAATACCCATTAAAATACCAAGGTCATATTTCACATGCCTAGAACGAACTCTCCAAATATTCATCTGGAATGAAAAAAAAAACCCCAAATAGCTGCAGCAATCCTGAGACAGAAGAACAAAGAACGAGTGATCTCAACACCAGATATCAAGCTGCATTACAGACCCACTGTTCTCAAAACTGCCTGGTACCAGCATATGATGGCTGTTTTAAAGTCATTGTCAGATAATTCCAACATCCCATCCATCTTAGTGTTGGCATTTGTTGGTTCTTTTTTCTCAGTCAAGTGTTGACTAACATGATTCTTGGTATAGCCATGGTTATTGAATCCTGAACATCTGAAGTACTCCAGGATGACAGTTTGAATTATATTTAATTTTTCTTTTTAATTAAGCGGTTTTATTGATATTTAGCATGAGGACTAGGTATGTTTGTATGTTCAGTTTCTCACTGGACACCAATGACACCACCCTGACAAAAGTAGGGCACTCACTCATACTGCCTCATTATAGATGGGGATAGTTCAGCTTCCCCCCTGAACTTCAGTGACACATTTCTGGCTAAAATTGGACCACTGAGATTTTGGAGTTGTTGCCTTAGTCTGGACTATTCTGATACTGATTGTGTTATCTTATTAGAAGTCAATTTCCTAAGCAGAGAAAACAACATATATGATTTCCAATTAAGAAAATTAAAAAAAAAACTTTCAAAAATAATAAATTTCCTTTCAGCTTTCAAGAAACATTAGACCTAAAATATTTATTAATTACCTATTATACACAAGATTTTTCATTAAGTGGTATTACTCAATTTATGAGTTTATTCTTCATCACATACACAGTGTATAACTGAAGCTTACCACTAAAAATGAAATTAATGTCCTAAAGTCCCATGATTCTTCATTATGTGTGAAAATAAAAATTGACTAACAGAATAATATATCATGAAATACATGTGTATAAAAAGATATTTTATTATTTCAAATGTATTAAAATTTACCATTATATGATATAGATTAGCTATTGTTTTTTTCAAATTTTCTGATTACTCTTATTCAATGAACTTAGGAAACAGATTTTTTAAATGAATAAAATATGTATTTATACTGATTTTTTGTTATAATAGAGGCCCAGTTCACGAAATTCATGCACGGGGGTAGGGGGGAGAGGAGCAAGGGAGGGAGGTGGTGGGCGTGTCCCTCAGCCTGATCTGCAACCTCTCTAATCTGGAAGCCCTCAAGGGATGTCCTACTGACTGCTTAGGCCCACTGCCCATGGTTCTCTGCTCTCTGCATGGCCTGCCTGTTTCACACTGCAGTGATTGCCAAGCAGGCCTTGCTGGAAGCTGCCTCCTCCCTGCTGTCAGTTTCCACAGAGGCCATGAGGTTAATTTGCATACTCATTCATGATTGGCTGGTGGGTGCATTGAAATGACAATCAATTTCCATATTATTCTTTTGTTAGTGTAGAATACCTTTGAATCTAATTCTTTACTTTCTGATGTAGAGGACACATATTAACCCTCCAACCCTAGAAAAATTGATCTCCCTTTTATATACTTCCTAATCCTAAGTAATTTGTTTTGTAGTAAAACTGACTACAAAATATTTTTCAACAATAGCTCCTATCTTATTGTATTTTCATAACTTTTCAAATGGGAATGACATAAGTGCAAATTTCCCCAGCACTGTCATTATGAGACTTTTTTGTTGCTAAAATTTAGTTTAAAAGTACCACTGAGTTGTAGAGCTAACTGACCTACATATCTAACATCAACTTAATTAAATTCAGTCTTGTTAATGGCACTGTTATGTGGCTAAAACATAGAAAAACAATTGCATGGGGTCAGTATACCTCCTATTCTCTCCTCTTCTCTTGATTTCTATTATTTTCCAGTATTCACTCACCTTCACCCCAAGGGACCACTGTTTCCTTCATGTTTTATGATAGTGTAATGGAAAGAGCTCTGGATGAGAGTCAGAAGTCTTAGGGATTAGTTCTTGATTTGTGCTTAACTGGGTGTATGAGCCTGTACTGAGCCTCAATTTTATCATCTGTAAAATGAAGTGTTTGCACTAGACCTTTTATTTTCCTTCTAATCCTAAATTTCTTTCTAATATTAAATTTATATGACTATAGTTTATTTAGGATGGAAAATAAATGAGATAAAACTGAATCACACTAGGTCATTGTTGCCTTAATGTACTATTCTTTCTAAAATAATCTGAATTAAAATAGGCTTGACCTGGCTGGTGTGGCTCAGTGGTTGAGCAACAACCTATGAACCAGGAGGCTACAGTTCAATTCCTGGTCAGGACACATGCCTCGGTTGAGGGCTTGATCCCCAGTGCGGGGCATACAGGAGGCAGCCTTCATCATTGATATTTCTAACACTCTACCCCTCTTCCCTTACTCTCTGAAAACAAAATATTTTAAAATAAAATAGGCTTGGGAAATGCCATATTTATAATGAAGAAATGAATATTTTATCATAGATTTTTAGGCAGTCCTATTTAGGATAATATTTTGGGGTTACAGTAAATTCTTATAGCATATGTACAGTGCCTCTGTCGTCTATATGAGAAAACAAGATTGTTCAGGCCAAATGTTGTAAACACATGAAAAGTTTGCCTGTATAGAGAGGCATTGTACCTGTTTGTGTTGAATTGAGAGAAATGGGTCTCATCCTGCATTCATCAGCCACATGCCTGCTCTTCTCTCCATATCAAGCCTTCCATGTATGAGCTGGGTCTACACATGAGCCTTATAGCTGCTCTGTTCCCTGTGAAGAATCCAGCCTGTTCATTTTCTAACACTCTGCCTTAGAATCCTCCACTAAGTCCCAGTAATGGGATCATGGATACTTCCATCCTTGATTTAAAAAGTCAATAAGAGAAAAGAGGCCAAAGACTGTGTTTTCCATCTATATAAAACAATTTCCCACAATCCTCATTCTACACTGATAATAAAATAAAGTTTTAGAGCAGGGAAACCCCCCAGAAACATGCCTTTGAAGGAATTCTATTAAAAATTATGACAGCCGAAACCGGTTTGGCTCAGTGGTAGAGTGTCGGTCTGCGGACTGAAAGGTCCCGGGTTCGATTCTGGTGAAGGGCATGTACCTTGGTTGTGGGCACATCCCCAATAGGGGGTGTGCAGGAGGCAGCTGGTCAATGTTTCTCTCTCATTGACGTTTCTACCTTTCTATCTCTCTCCCTTTCTCTGTAAAATATCAATCAAATATATTTTTTTTAAAATTATGACAGTTGTTATAATTAGATTTTGTAAACGGGGTTGTAACTGATGTACATGATTCTAAATACTATTACTGGAGAAGAGAGTGTATCAGAATTCATTTAATGTATATTTTATTCTGCATTCTAAGACACAGATAAATTTTAAGTAGAATGAAATTCAAAATCAAATTTCCTAACATAAATATATCTGGTATCTAGCACTGACCTTATTTAATCTGGGAGCTATCACAGGAACTGACCTTATTTAAACTTGGAATCATCGCTGCCTAAATTCTTACCTTTTAAATGTAAATATAAAATGCTAATCACAACATGTAAGCAATTTCTACTGTCTGCTGCAGTTACTTTTTTTTAAAGTGCACTTCATTTTGCAGATGGTGAGAGCTCTACTAATGCATCTATTGTTAGCTTGAAAGTCAAGTGATCATCTGTGTAGGTGGTTGTGTGGGAGTAACGCTAAGATTTACAAGGATTTTCTCCCACATTGGCAATCCACATCGAACAGAGAGCCATATGAAACAATCTTCTGTTCCCTGGCATTTTTAATTATTCACTTAATTTGTAATAATATAAAAATTCTCAATTAAAATTGGTCATTTTTTCCACTCAGATATAATCATCTTTTAACATCATTTTATATATATATATATATATATATATATATATATATATATATAAATTTTTTAAATCAGGTATGTATCTATTGAGGGATCAAAAGCTCTTAGAAGTTTAGCAAAGATAGAAACTCAATAAAGAAATTAGTAAGTATGTTCAGACTGTCAGTTATGAAATTAAAAAATTCTTACAGGTATGCATCAAGAATTATATAGTTGGACTTAAAATCAAAGAGGAAGCTTTTAAAGAGGCACTGCTTGTCTGTTTCTACATAACTCTGTAGTGGTAAAAATGTAGACTATTTCTAGCATCTTATTTGTTCATTAATGTATTTTACCCAATTAAATACTATCTCAAGTGAAAACAGTTATATATTAAAGCCCACAGAGCCCTAGAGCACTCATAGTTACTAAACCACAGTAGACAGAAAAGGATTGTCTCTCTTCCATTGGGCAGTCCTATTTAGGATAATATTTGGGGGTTACAGTAACTCCCATAGCGCATCCCTGCTTTTCTTCTGAGTAAGGCTCCTTCCACCTTATTTTTCTCTCTCTCACTGCTTTGGTGTTGCCAATATCTGGATACAGTGCAAAACCTTGGCCAACTTGACTCTTTCCTAGACCTAACGAGTGTGTGACCAAAGTTTTAAGAAACTTTTTAGGATTTGCTGCCTCTGGTGGTGAAGGATAGTGGGGTTGCCATATAAACATTATCAAGGTCTTCTAAAGCCAGGATCTGGTCTGGACCACACTTGATTCTTTATATTTCCTTTTAAGACAATATATTCTTCATTCTTTTAACAATGCATTGTGCACTGCTCCTAGGACAGTGGAAACCAAAGAGAAAATAAACAAATGGGACTATATCAAAATAAAAAGCTTTTGCACAACAAAAGAAACCATCAACAAGAAAGCCCACTGTATGGGAGAATATTTGCAAATGTTATCACTGATAGAGGTTTAATCTCCCATCTACAGGGAACTTGTACAACTTAATAAAAGGAAGATAAATTATCCAATAAAAAATGGGCAACATACCTAAATAGAATCTTTTCTAAAGAAGACAGAAGGAAGGCCACTGGGGGGGTGGAGGGTGGGATGAAGGTATGTGACAAGGGGTAGGGGAGGCTGGGGGAAGATCAATGGGGGGAAAAAGGAAATATATGTACTACTATATGTAATACTTTAAACAATAAAATTAAATTAAAACAAACAAACAAAAAACACAATGCATTATGCTTAGGTGGCCCCACTTTTAATACTGCTTTCAGGAAAAAAACCCATTATTGGTAAATAGTATCAGATAAGTGCCAGCTATTTGATCTGAGGGGGAAGGTCTTCAGAAATTAATCAAATCCCTTTTGTTACAGTGAAAGATATCTAGAACACAGTTAACACGAATTGCCCAATGAAAGTAACTGACATGAGATCAGAACTGAGCCTCAAAAATCAGCACCTTTAATATAACACCTATTAACAGGCTAATTTGATTTGCTTCTAGCAACTCATGACACTATCATTCTTTTTCATTCAGGTCTCTGACAATTAGATAGGTTTTCCCCCCCTGATATCTCTTAACATTTTTGTAATTTTCATTCCTGCATTCCTCAGTAGCTGTACTTAAAACCATTCATGAAATGTGATTCAACTTTGGCCAAAGGCATATGCCCAGGTTGCAAGCACGATCTCCAGTAGGTGGCGTGCAGGAGGCAGCCAGTCAATGATTCTCTCTCATCATTGATGTTTCTGTCTCTCTCCCTCCCACTTCCTCTCTGAAGTCAATTAAAATCTATTTTTTTAAAATCTCATTTACTTGGGATTTCTCTTGTTTCTTGAGATAGGCCAGTAATGATATAAACTTCCCTCTTATTTCTGCTTTCACTGCATCCCAGATGTTTTGATATGATATATGATCAGTCTCACTTGTCTCTATATATCGTTTGACTTCAAATTTTATTTATTTTTGTCCTAGTCATTTTTAGTAGTATATTGTTTAATCTCTATGTATTTGTGGGTTTATTTACTTACTTTTTGAATTTTATTTCTAATTTCAAGGCATCATGGTCAGAAAACATGCTTTGTATAATTTAAATCTTCTTAAATGTGTTGATGATAGTTTTGTGACCCAACACCTGGTTTATCCTTGAGACTATTCCCTGGGCACTGGAGATTAACGTATAATCTGATGTTCTGGATTAAAGATTCTGTAAATGTTGATTATGTCTATTTGGTCCAGTGTATCATTTAAGACCAATATTTCTTTATTAATTTTCTGTTTGGTTGACATGTCTAGAGCTGTCAATAGGGTATTTACATTCCCAACTACAATTGTGTTTTGACCTTATTTCTTCCTTTGGTTCTGTGATTAGTTGTTTTATATATTTTGGTGCTCCCTGGTTTGGTAAATATATATTAAAAAGTATTATGATGCCAAAACCGGTTTGGCTCAGTGAATAGAGCATAGGTCTGCAGACTGGAGGGTCCCAGGTTTGATCCCAGTCAAGGACATGTACCTTGGTTGTGGGCACATACCCGGTAGGGGGTGTGCAGGAGGCAGCTAGTTGATGTTTCTCTCTCATTGACATTTCTAGCTCTTTATCCCTCTTCCTTCCTCTCTGTGGAAAATCAATAAAATATATATTTTTAAAAGTATTATCTTTTCTTGATGTAGAGCCCCCTTTATCATTATAAAGTGTCTCGTTATCTTTAAATAAATTTTTGTCAAATCTACCTATGGCTATATCTGCCTTTCTGTGGAAGTTATTTGCTTGGAGAATCATTTCCCACCCTTTCACTTCGAAACTATCTGTGTCTTTGCTGCTTAGATGTGTCGCTTGTGGACAGTATATGGTTGGGTTTTGTTTTTGATCCACTCTACTACTCTGTGATTTAAAGAGGGTCTCTTTGTTTGCCTGTTGGATTTGAGGATCTAGTTCTTTCCATAGGTTTGGAAGATCTCATCCACTATTTGTTTGAATAGACTCTACATTCCCTCATCTCTCTCTTGCTTCTTTGTAATGCCTTGTCTATAATTATACTATAGCTTTTCCTGATGGATTTAGATAGTTCTTGAGAGCTCTTTTACTTTTCTTTATGCCCTTGTCTCTTCTTTCTTCTTCATTATTTCTAGATTTCTGTATTCAATATCACTAATTCTTTTCTCGACCTGGTTGGCTCTGTTTTCTATACTCAGTAGTTTACTCTTTCAAATTTTTTTTTAAAAAAATATTTTTTCATTGATTTCAGAGAGGAAGGAAGAGGGAGAGAGAGATAGAAATATAAATGATGATAGAGAATCATTGATTGGCTAACTCCTGCATATCCCCCAGTGGGGATTGGGCCCACAACCCAGTCATATGCCCTGACCTGGTATCCAACCATGACCTCCTGGTTCATATGTTGACACTCAACCACTGAGACACACTTGCTGGGCAGTAATTTACAATATTCTTAATTACATGCTTCATTTCCAGGGTTTCTGATTAGTTCTTTTTTAAAGTTTCAATCTCTTTGATAAAGTACTCTGTTCATTGATTCATTTTCTGAGTACATTGAATTGCCTGTCTGTATTTTCTCAAATCTTGTTGAGTGTTTTCAGAACTGCAATCTTGAAATCTGTCATTTATATCACATAATTCCATGTGTTCCAGCTTGCTTTCTGGGGATTTTTCATTTTCTTTCTGACTATCCTCATTACCACTTTTATTCATGGTATTTGCCTAGGCATTTATATGTCTATATTAATGAATATCCCTTCCTACTATTTTCTAGCAGAAGGTGATGAATCAAAAGACTTTTTATCTCTGTGATCTTCCAGTCTTGACCTCCACAGCTTTCATAAGACAGTATGGCCACACTGCTTGGGGTGGGGCTTGTTTTTCCCTCACTGTAATGGCAACTCTGACCCCATGCGGTCCCACACTAACTACTCCTCCTAGGGATCAGTCTCAGAGGGAAACAGTGGCTCTCCTGCAATAGCTCTTGGCTTACAGATAATATGCTCCTGAACCCAACTCCAAAGGCAACAGGAGGCACGTTTTTGGGAGTCCAACTGGCAGCAGGACTCTGTGATTTGGTTTCTTTGTCTGAAACATTACCACCTGGCCCACAAGCCAGAACTCAGTGCTCTGTCAGAGTCTGCTAACTCAGATGCTGTTCACTCCCTAGCTTCTTGCCCTCCTGATCTTCCCCTCACCACACATACACAAATACACACACACACACACACACACACACACACACACACACACACACACCTTTCTTTTTATCCAGCTAAAGGAAGCGCTTGCTACTGCCAGCTTCCTCCCCTCTCCAGGTCATGCCATGAGCTCCTGGCTACAGGGCTGCATCTGCAGGCCTTCTGCACTCTCCTCCCTTCTCATCTCCCCATTTATTCCCGGTTGCCCACCTTTAGATGTTTCAATGTGTGGGTCTCTCAGGCCTGCATCTGTGTTACACAGGGATTTCTTTGTTGTTGAATTATAGTTGGTTAACGCTGAAATTTCAGGGGAACAGGTTAAGGGGCTTTCTCAAAACACCATTACTCTGACATTACTCGTCTTGCTTAATTTGGACTTTAACATTCTTCCTTTTTTACCTCTCTATTGTGACCTTTAGGAAATTGCTTAACTGCTTTTGTCATGGTTTTCCCACTGTTTTGAGGATTACTTGAATTAATGCACATGAAACAATTAGAACAGTCTAGAGCTCATTGTAAATGCTATATAAATGGCACTTAGTTATACTATTGTTGTTGCTGTTATTTAATAGCATAACCATATACATTTCTATTCCTTTTTACTGTTGGTGTTAACCTTCTACTGTGTATTTTTTTTAAAATTTAGACTATCATGTATCTGAAAATATTTTCCACTTTTAAAAATGGAAAGTGATTTGTAGCTTTAAGCTAGGTAATTTATTTTCATAAAATAATTTGGTGGGGGAAAAATACCAAACAATCTGCCAAAACAAGCAAAAAACTATCCCCAGAAAAATAATAAAAAATGAAAGTTGACAAAAGCAAAATTAAAAGAAAACTTTAAGGTCGTTTATATGCAAACATCATTCATATTATATTTGTTTTAACTCAGATATACTAGTGAATTGAGAATCAGGAATTAAAGATGATAATCAAGAAAAATACTAAAGTCAATTTTATAATTCAATTATTATCACCTGTTTATTTGGCTGAATCTTCCATGGTTGACACAGCCAATACAACTATTCGTCTGTAACTTCGTTTAAAAATACATACAATTTCAGTTGATTTAGAGGGGTTTGATTTTATCACTATAAAACAATCTATGGAGAACCACACCTTAATGCCATGACTTAAATCCCAAATTCACTTAGCTTTGTATCTGCAAAAGTCCAAATAAAACTACAGCATGAATAGATAAAATTGATTATGTGAAAATAACAAGGAAATAAAATAGAAAGTAAATAAATCATATTCGTTTCTTTCTTTAGGCATTTAAATGCTGAAGGAGTAGCAGCATTGCGATTCCCGGCCAACAAATAGAAGACAAAATACGTCTTAAAATAGTCAAGTATTCCATATTAATGTAATTGAAGCAGCTGTAGCTGTGTCTCCTTTCCAGGTCAGTTCGGAAGTGATTCCTCAATTCAACAGCCTAGTTTATGTCATCACTAAAAATAACAGCATAACATTTTCTCCCTAAGGTCGATTTAGGGAACAAATGTACTGTAATAATTACAGCCATTATTTGTGACAATTTTCCTGACTCCTGAAATGAATGCAAATATTTAGAAATAGGAGTCAAGTAATCCTGTAGAAATACCTGACACTTTGACTTTGGAATGCACTATGCTTTTTATCTTTTCTTTTTTAGTTGGTGTTATGCTAGACTGGAGGACAGTCTAAGTAAGGAATCATCTAAAATTTGCAATTGTAAGAAGGGTATAGGAAAATCTATCAAACATAGGAAAAAATATCCATGATCTTAGGCCAAATCACACTGTAGAAATGCAAACAATAATACATATTTGATTGGTAACTATAGAAGTAGTCAAAAATCCCTAGAAAACATTGTTATAAAAATACCATCTGACAACCATTCAAGAAATTCTGGCATATAATAAAAATTTTGTAAATATTGAAATTATGTGCAGAAAACTTAAAAATGTTATTGACTTACTAAGTTTAGATGGAAAAATTCAATCAAATCAGATATGAGTTGTTTGATACTTGCTTTATCATTAAAAGGTGCCTGGATTTTTAAAACAATAAAAAGATAAATCATGAGTAAATCTCAAGGTCAATAACAGATGTTAGGACACCCTCTATGCCTTTGTGTGGAAATTTTATAAGTCTGTCATAATAAATGCCAAAGGTGTAACTTCTCAAAACACATATAGCTTCATTTCCCCCCTAAAAATGAAATTCTTCTAACTAAGGAGTCTAATTTTAGAGAAATTTTCAGCAAGATTATTTCACACTCTTTATAATAGTGAATTACTGTGGTTTTCATTGCTTCTCTCTAGTTCCTTTTCAGAACCAATGGCTTTCCCCCATTATATTGTTTCCCGATATAACACCATGTAGTGACTTGATGTATGCCTATAGAAAATGAGCATTGATAAAATCACTTGTCACAACCTACAAAGCAGCTAAGTAGGCACTTACTGAAATTCACAATCTTTAAGAAAAAAAAAAGTAAGTCCTGAATCAAAGGAAAATTCAGAATGACAAAGGCGAGTAAGAAAGAAGTTGGAATTAATTAATTGATTTTTCCCATAATAGATACTCAACTAAAATTTTTGGCTGTTGTATTTTTCTTTAACATCATGGGGAAAACTTAGGTATCAAATAAGAATGGCCCAAATTCTGACCTTGCCCTTATAATCTCTAAAACATGTTAAGTTTGGAGAGAATCAAGTGAAATGTAATAGTTGGTTGGTAAAGCTATTTAAAAAAAATAGTTATGTTCATACCACCTGACCAAGTTGCCCAACTTGGAATCAAATATCTGCCTGTAGAAAGTTTCCTGCCCTAGCTGGTTTGGCTCAGTGGATAGAGTGTCTGCATGTAGACTGAAGGGTCTCAGGTTTGATTCTGGTCAAGGGGTCAAGGGCACATGCTTGGCTTGCAGGTAGATCCTCAAGAGAGGGCATGCAGGAGGCAGCCAATCAATGGTTTTCTCTCATCATTGATTTCTTTCTCTCCCTTCCTTTTTGATATATATATGGCCCTAGCTGGTTTGGCTCAGTGGATAGAGCATTGGCCTTTGGACTGAAGGGTCCCAGGTTCTATTCCAGTCAAGGGCACATCCCCAAATTGCTGGCTCAATCCAAAGTAGGGGGAGTGCAAGGGGCATCCAATCAATGATTCTCTCTCATCATTGACATTTCTATCTCTCTCTCCCTCTTCCTTCCTCTCTTAATCATCAAAACTGTATTTTTTTTTTAAAAAAAGAAAGGTTCCTGAGCCCATCTTCCCTGAGGTTTCTCCCTTGTTGATCAACACAAACAATTAGATTTCCCATTCCTCATGTACAAGAACATTTAAATTGTATTAGAAATTTATTTGTCTATGAAAGCAAGCAAAATTTATGAAGCATAGAAAACATATGTGTGATTACATTTAAAATATGTGATACTTTCTACATTCTCTCAATGCAAGTAGACTTTCTTTAGTTTTATTACTCTTCCTAGTTCAGCAAAAATATGCGGTCTTCCTTTAGATAGGTATTTTTTTGCATAACTAAAACAGAAATTAAATTTAAAACAAAGGTAAAGAAATCAGCCCTTTTGTTCAAGTGTTTCCCTATTCCACCTAAGTTACAATATTAAGTTCAGAGGTTGTGAATGGTCGTGGATGGCAAGGAGGAAAGGGATTCGTGAAACAATTTTTGAAAACTTACAAATACTAAGCATCAAGGTGTAATTTAAAGAGATTAAGATATATGCTTTTAGGATTTACTTATGTATCTCCAAGATAAAAGTGGTACTAAAATATCTGAGTCAAAGTGGACAATTTCTAACATGCATTTATTTCTCTCTCCAAATCCAAATACATTTAAAATGTTGTATAAAGTATTCAGAGTTTTAAAAATAAGTACTTGAATGCACAAGCAAAACCTGTAGTGTTCAAAGGGTTGGAAATAAGGTGACACAAAATAAAAATCGGAAGCTGTAATGTCAATGTCTGTTTCATGATAGAAATGGAGCCATAAGCCCCACTGCTGCTGGAAGCCAGAACAGAGCTCCCTGCAGTTAACCAGAAGCCTGAACTATGCTTGTTGTTCCTGAGAAGAAATGTGCAAATCTCTACCAAATAGCCAAGTGGCTTATTTTCCAATTGCAAGCTGCCTGCCCCGTAGCATGAGTAGAAAAAAAGTTATCTTTGAAAGATGGGAATTCCAAGCTTGTGAAAATGCTCTGGGTGTGCCCCCAAAAGGATCAACCACTTGTGCAAAAATGCTAGGCCTGAATATTAAAAATTTAATTTCTACTCCCACAGAGAAGATTCCAACTCACATCATGTAAAGGAACAAATGGCTATGGAAGGATAATGTTAGCAGAAGTTGAGTTCACAGACAAGAATAACAACAGATGTGGAGCCCAAAGCCACAAAAGAAAGTTTGCAGATCCAAGATCATATTAGTGTTGGTATCAATAAACATTGAGTCTGACACACTCTAATGTTTTCCAAATAGATTTCACTGAAAACATTGGCTCATTTTTACTTTAGTCAAAGAATATTTTAAATAATGCATAGTAAACCATGTATATTATACACTTACTAGCTTTGTGATTTAGGGAAGTTACTTATTTTCTGTGGCCCATTTTCCTTATCTGCCAAAGGGATTTTGTGGGGATTAAAGAAATTATTTTTGAAGCGTTTAGTAATTTCTGGCACATAGTGAGCACTCGCTAAAAGTAAATAATTAAAAGATAGATATGTAGATAGACAACCAACCAAAAACTATTAATAATTATCTCAGAAACATGGACTGTGATACAAAAAAAGAAAAGACCTTTAGTTCTCATTTTGTCCTTTATGTATACCATCTTAATTCTTTTGTGTAAGTTTTTGTTATTTTATAACCAGGGGCCCAATGCACAAATTTGTGCACCTTGAAAGGAATTGTGGGCTGTGAGACTATGGCGGGTGGATCTGTTTCTATCTTCAATATATAGAATATAGAAACAGAGGTGGATCTTGGACCATCCTCTGTGTCCCTGCCTGGCCCCTTTTGCTGTGCCCCACCCCCACCATCCCTTGTCTGCCAGCAGTCCTGCTCCTACTCCCACATGCTGATGGCTCCAGCCCCACTTGCACCTGCTAACAGCACAAGCAGTGGGTGCAAGCAGTGGCTGCTGCCCCAATTGTCCCTCAGGAGCTGGAGGAGGTAGAGAAGCCCTCATGGGTGACCAGGGCTGGCAGCCGCTGCTCGCACCCGCTGATGACACTGAGCAATTGGGAACTGCACTGGGTGCCTGCAGTGGGTGCAAGTGGCAGCTCCAGTGCCAGCTGTGGGTGCAAGCGGAGCTGTTGCCAGTAGCAGATGCAAGTGGGGGCTGCTGGCTCTGATCACCCCTCAGGAGCAGGGGGAGGTGGAGAAGCCCTGAGAGGCGATCAGAGTCAGCAGCCGCAGCTCACACCCACTGACAGTGCCAAAAGATCAAGCCAGCACTGGGCTCTGGAGTGGGTGTAAGCGGAGCTGGTGCTGCAAGTGTCAAGTGGGACCACAGATTGTGGAAACAAAGAATTTTCAGTAACCACCGGAGGCTGGCCCGATGACAGTGACTGGTGCCCCACCTTGGTCTCATGCCCCCACTCACCTGTTCCACTATCTTGTTGCAGCTGATGCCCACCATGTTCCGTGCTCTGCTGCCTGCTATCAATGCCCATCATGTTCTATGCACGCCCCCCTGGTGGTCAGTGCACATCATAGCAACCGGTTGTTAGGTTATTCCTCCTTTAGGTCTATTTGCATATTAGCCTTTAATTGTATAAGATTATAACCAATATGCTTAAAAATAAAAAGAACCACAGAACAAAGAAATACTACTCCTGTTACCACATGGGGACTGGGCCCAGAGCGGGTGGACCTCAACAAAAAACAAACAAGTAGTGAGTGGGTTCTTAACTTCGTGCAGGAAATAGTTCACAACAATAATCTAAGTGATTCATCATATATATATTTCAGAGAGGTAATCCTAGGGGAGGTCTCACGGGAAGGTCTTAACAGAATATTTATTGGATTTCCAGATGTGTCCTTCAATATTTTGATTCATCAAAATGTGTGTATAGAGGGGTCAGGCTAATTTTCTGGTTAGTTTATTTTTAAAGGAAGTCATTGATATGGGACCAGGATCAAAGCTGGTCTTCCCTGAGACTGTTTGGAATTTGTAAACCATTTGCTCCTAAGTGTCCCTCGTTAGAGAATATAAAGCATTGTGATTCCTTAGCTAGCTGTAAATTGCTCAAATTGTCGGGCCTTGTTTAATTACTTTCTCTCAGTTTCCCTTATCCCACTTGCCAAGGAATTTCCATAGTTTCTTACTGTCCTGCCTCATTCCCACTATATACTTCTATCACACAGTTAATACAAGTAGTTAAAGGAAGAAAATGAGGATATGGAGCAGAGATTGGGAGAGTGATTGATGGCTTTATAAAGACACATGGATAGAGGAACAATGAAAGATACGTCACACATAGTGTGGCTGAGGGAGAAAGAAGTCAGTAGGTTCTGCACTGTTGGTAACACTCTAGTCATGAGGAATTGTTCACTGGAGCTGTTTGCTTCCCTTTTCTCACCCACTAACAGAGTACAGTGAATTACTAAGTAGTTATTGTATATGTCTGTCTAACTCCCCTTTAACTTTAAAGTGTTAAGCTGTTTGATATAAACAGAAAAGGGATTTTTAAGACCAAAAATATCAAAGGCATATTTCTGCACCAATAATGGGTGAGTTTCATATTATTATTATTATTATTATTATTATTAATTTGATAGTATTAAAGTTATCTCCCATTTCCTTCCCTTTCCCTCTCTTCCCCAAGGCCCTACCACCCACCCCCAGGGGTGAGTTTCTAGACATCTCCAACAATGGCCAGAGGGATCTGGACATCTGAATAGTTACAGGAAAGGATGGGAGTGTTCAGAGTGCTCAGGAGGTAAGTGAAAGGAACAAAGGGTGCTCATTGTTTTGACAGGGACCTTTGATCATCTTTTTGAGAGACATTTCCAGTCTTAAAACTCATTTCTTTTTTGCTTTCTTTGACACTGTACTTCCACCTTCTTCTCAATATTTCACAGTTGATGCCTGCAGTGCTAGACTTCTATAGAGTGGGTTGCCCTGAGGTTTACCCCTTGATATTCTCTCAACTCTATCTAGTTCACCAAGATTTATTTTATTTTTTAGTTCTGCAGCTTTGAATGCTACTACTATTGTGATGAGTTCAAACACATCAAAATCCCTGGCCTCTTTCTTGAGCACCAGGCTTGTAACAGCCCTCTTGACATCTCCACTTGATATGTAACAATCATAGGCTTGTCAGAATTAGCAATACTTGGAGTGCACATCTATATATATTAAAGCCTATATGGCAACCTGATGACCAGCCAGCAGCTATGATGCGCACTGGCCACCAGGGGGCAGACGATCGACACAGGAGCTACCCCCTGGTGGTCAGTGCAGTCCCACAGCCAATCTCCCCTAACCTGCCAACCTCCCACGGTCCCTTCCCCAACCAGCCAGCCCCCATCAGCCTTAATCATGACTGGGCTAGAGGGCCCTGATGGGCCGGAAGGGACGGCACAGATGTATGAATTCATGTACCGGGCCTCTAGTACTAAAATATTATTCATTATTTGAAATTCCGATTTAACTTGGCATCCTGTATTTTATTTTATTTTTTTAGATTTTTCTGTATTGTTGAAGATGTTACAGATGTCCCCCATTTTTCTCCATTGACTCTTCTCCTCCCTACTCCTGTTCCCATCCCAGACATTCCTCCCACTATTGTCTATATCCAAGGGTTATGCATATATGCACATGAGTTATTTGGTTGATCTCTTCTCTCCTCCACCCCCTTCTCTCTGAGAATCCTCAGCCAGTGGCATCCCACATTTTAATCTTGCAAACCTAAATAGGCATTCAATCTTAATATACTAAAACAAATTTCTCACCTGTATTAGTAACAACTGTTGGTTACATAAGAAAGAAACCCAAGTCAAATTGTGTCAAGTGTGTGAGAGCTAATTTTTGGAATTGATAACTGAAATCGCCAGGAGTCAATTTGGATTCAGGCAGGGGGCTTTAAGGGATTAAAAATATCATCAGGACCTGGTTTCTCATTCTATCACTTGGACTGTTTTAACTCTGCATCACTCTCATTCTCAGGCATGCTCTCCCAGTGTGGTAACTGAAATCCTACTAATTTACCATTCACTTTAGCAAAAGAGCACTTATCTCCACCAGTTCAATGCAAACTCTCAGAGTGGCATCTAGCTGGGCCAAATGTGGTCACTAACTCAGTCACTTTGATGGAAAATTTGAAAATCTGATCAGCCTAAGCATGCAGTTCACACTCATATCTAAGGAATTGGAGGAAGTCCCACATAAATACTATTACTGAGTAGGAGGAGGGCTAATCCTGAATTTGAAAAAAATCAGAATGCTTTATTTAGAAGTGGGAATAGGAGCTGAACAGGAAAATAATGCTATGCTCTATAGCCTTCCAAATTACATGTAAGAGGCATAGTTCTTTAATTAATTACTCAAGTGAAAAATGAAGTAGTCTTCTTTTTTATTCTTATGTTTTATACACCCAGTAAGTGAATCCATCTGCAAATGCTGTCTATTTTAGTTCCAGCATTTCTCTTAAATCAGAAAAGTTCTCTCCTAGGCTCGGTGACAATCCTCTCATTTCTGGGCCATTGCCATAATCTCCTATCTGGAATTACTGCAACTGTCCCCTAAAATCCATTTTCCTTACAGCGGAAAGAGCAATTTTTAAAAAAGCATCAATTCAATTGTATCATCTCTTTATTTAACATCATTCTACAGCTCCCCTTTATGCTATAAGTACCTATGTGATCTGGTTCTTTCCTAACCCTAGACAGCAATTAGTACATTTGTTTCCCTGCAAATCTTGCACACCTAAGCCACATCAGCCTTCTTAAAGCTCCTTAAATATGCCAAGTACTCCTTCCTTAGAAATTTGGCATTTTCTGTTTTCCTCTACTGGGAAGATGCTTCCTTTGTAGTTGTCTTTTCTCAACCCTCAAGACTCAGATCAAAGACCACCTTTCCCTTCCCTAAACATCCTGTATAAAGAAAATGTCCACTCATGATCACATCTACCTAGATGTGTAACACAATACATAATGGTAAGACATTATCTTTTTAATGTAGTTTTTCACTTTTAAAAACATATCTTTAAGTACTAGGATAAAATACCCAATGGGGAAAAATGCCTGTTCCATAGTAAGTCTTCAAAAATATTTGCTGAATAGGCATATTAATAAATGAGTGTAAGTGCTATAGTTAATTTGATATTTTGCATTTTGTGTGTTGGTCCAAAACAGGTTGAGTTGCTTCAACATTAACTTTGAAAGCGTGCTATAAGATGAAATTAAACTGAGAATTTCAAATGTGTGACTTGATGATACAGGTAGCCTAGCAATGTATTATACAATATAGGGAATTTCCCCCCTAACGTTTATAGTCACATATCCAGAATAAATCAGAAGACTGTGATTCTATTACTCTACTATATATTCAGTGGAAGATAAAATTGGAGTATAGAAGTTGGGACCATAAATTAGTGAATGTGATTGCCACAAAAAGTGTGACATTTATATAAGTGATCTTCAAGGAAGCTTTATCTAGTGATGTTGCAAAGAATGAGAAAAATTTGGAAAGAAATTAGATTTTGCTGTAAATTACATTTTTATCCAACTAGTAGAGAATTATTAAAAGATGCAATCCATTACTTCAGTTAGGTTGGAATCCTTTAGAATATGCTCTTGTACAAGGGTCAAATGCAAAAGTTAAGTACTGGGTAATTAATTTATGGGAAGCAACCTTGACATAGATTATGGATCAGTGGAGCATGCCCCCAATTATAAACTTCTTCTGATAAAATTGGGGTCAGTACAGAAGCAAAAAATATTTGGTATTTAGAAAAGTATCCTAGCCAATAGCAAACGTCAAAATAGATAGTGCATCCTCCATAATTATTTTCAGGAGAGCGGACTGTATATTTTAGAATGTTAATAAGAGCATGTATTGGGTATTTGGTTAAATCCTTCCTTGCTTCTGAAAAGTAAGCAAACACAAATAAACAATGCAATAAAATGATTGAGGTAGAGGATTCTAGTATACTTGTTATCAATCAAATTAAAAATTATAACTATTAAACTTTAGGGATAAGAAGCTGTATACAAACTATAGGAACAAAATATAAAATTATTTAAATAGAGATAAAGCCATTTCCAGGAGAGAGGCTCATCCACAGGTTTTATCAATTGACTAGGATTTGGGGGCTCTGTGCTTGGATATAGAGGGAGATAATTAGACAAATTACATAATTCTGTACTTAAGATCATTTAATCTATTGTGGACTACATATATCACCCAATGGGTGATAGATGTTCTCCTTTCCCTCCTTTCTTCTTCTTCCCCCTCCCTCCTCTTCTTCTACTCCCTCTCCTCTTCCTCCTCCTTCTTGTCTTTTTTTTTTCTTCTCTCGATTTATGAAAAACAGGAACCAGTTTCCCTAGGGCAGCATAAGGCACGGAGTGTTTCCTGTATTTGGTCCCTATAGGCAATCAGGGCCTGCTGGATGCTGGTTGCTATCTGCAGTATGATTGGTTGAGGCTGGGCCACCTGCCAAGTTCCCTCAATGCTTGGGAGCCAGGTGGCTTGGCCTGGCACCACCCACTCGCCTGTTCCACCATCCCTCTGCAGTCCCATTCTCATCAGGGCCCAACAGGGCGGGCAACACCTCCACCGCTGCCTGCTGCCAGCACTGCATAGCTGAAGCCTTCCATGTTCCACACTGTTCCCCTGGTGGTCAGCGCACATCATAGCAAGCAATCCAACTCCTGGTCTCCTGGTTGAACTCCAGGTGAAAGGACCACCTGAGAGGATAATTTGCATATTAGGCTTTTATTATATAGGATGGCCAGTGCACATCATGGCAGCTCTTGCATTGAGAATCTGTCCCCTGGTGGTGAGTTCATGTCATAGCTACCAGTTGGATTGACAAACACTTAGCCTTTTATATATATACTAGAGGCTCAGTGCACAAAAATTTATGCACTTGGGGGATTCCTCAGCTTGGCCTGCACCCTCTCATTGTTCAGGAATCCTCGGGGGATATCCCCAAGGGATCAGGCCTAAGTAGGCAGTCAGACATCCTTAGTCAGACAGAGGCTCCTGCCACTGCAGCTATGCTTGCAGCCATTAGCCCGGCTTGTGGCTGAGCAGAGCTCCCCATGGGAATGTACTGATCACCACGGAGCAGCTCCTGCATTGAGCACCTGCCCCCTGGTGGTCAGTGTGCATAATAGCAACTGGTTGTTCCGCCAGTAGAGTCAATTTGCATATTACCCTTTTATTATATAGGCCCAGTGCGTGAATTTTTGCACCTTGAAAGGAACTGTGGGCTGCAAGGCTGTGGGGGGCACAGGGGCAGGTCTTGGCCCATCCTCTGCACCACCACCCAGCCCTTCCTAGTGTGGCCCTCAGTCCCCTGTCTACCAGCATCCCTGCTCCCACATGCTGACTTTGCTGGCTCCACTTGCACCCACTGATGGTATGAAGCAATTGAGGCTGGCGCCAGCAGCAGGTACAAGTAGGGCCGGCACTGTCAGTGGATGCAAGTGCCAGCTGCTGCCCCAATAACCCCTCAGGAGGAGGTGGAGTTAGAGAAACCCTCAGGGGTAATCGGAGCCAGTAGCCACCACTCACACCAGCTGATGGTGCCAAGCAATTGAGACCAGCGCTGATGGGACCTCAATGTGCGAGAGCAAAGAATTTTCAATAACCACCAGAGGCTCTCCTTGATGACAGTGACCAGTGCCCCACATTGGTCTGGCACCCTGCTCACCTGCTCCACCATCCCTCCATGGCTGACATGCCATGTTCAATGCTCTGCCACCTGCTGCCGACACCCATCATGTTCCACGTGTGCACCCTGGCGGTCAGTGCACATCATAGTGACCAGTTGTTCTGCTGTTTGGTCTATTTGCATATTAAGGTTTTAGATAGATAGATAGATAGATAGATAGATAGATAGATAGATAAATATTCACTCCTTCTTGCCCATTAGCTTCTCCTACTACATTAATTAACTGATTAGCTTTACTTTGGGGCCTGCCAAATCCCTGAGCAAGAATGCTATTCTCACTTCTCCAAATGGTCATTACAAAAACAACAAAAAATGTACAGTACTATCTGGTTTGCTCAGTGGTTAGGGTGTGGGTCCACAATTGAAGGGTCATGGATTTGATTCCCAGTCAAGGGCATATACCTAGGTTGCAGCCTCAATTCCTCACCCTGGTTGGGGTGAGGGTGGGAGACAACCAATCAATGTGTCTCTCTCACATTTATGTTTCTATTTCTCTGTATCTCCCCCTTACTTCCATTCTCCCTAGAAAAAATCAATGGAAAACATATCCTCTGGTGAGGATTAACAACAACAACAAAAAATCTGGAGTTAAATTTCTTAGTTCTCTTACAGCTCTTACAAATCATGGTGCTATAAATATGAAAAACCCAGTGCTTAAATATGATACCAGACAGTACCACTCAAAATGTGGAGATCTTTTAGTGTGTTTTTTAACTGGTCCACAATAAAATAAGTACATAAATAGAGACTAAACCTTTAGAGATGTTATAGCAACCATGAAAGAGTAATTGTATGCTTGTTGAATCCAATAATAATGTAAGGATAGGTCTGTTATTTCGGTTTCTCTTTTTAGTATTTCTATAAATAAAATATTACTTTATTAAATTTATCCATCTATGATAATTTGATAATTATATTTTAAAGGTGAAAGAACTGCCCTAGCTGGTTTAGCTCAGTGGATAGAGCTAAAGAGTGGACTGAAGGGTCCCAGGTTCAATTCCAGTTAAGGGCACATGCCCAGGTTGTGGGCTCAATCCCCAGTAGATGGCGTGCAGGAGACAGCCAATCAATAATTCTCTCTCATCATTGATGGTTCTACCTCTCTCTTTCTCTTACTTCCCCTTTGAAATCAATAAAAAAAAATATATTTAAAAAAATAAAAATAAAAAATGAAAGAACCAACACATAAATTTAAAAAATACTGGTCTTTTGCTGAGAATATTTGAAAAACACTGATGAAATGTGGCAATCTTTCACTGCCACTCTTCTGATGCCTCTCAATTCTGACTTTCTTATGAAATTACAAATTGCAACAAATTATGGCTAAGTACACGCTTTATGTACTAGTATCTAAACATTTTATCTTCCTTAATTCATGTTGAGCTTCAGCATGCTCTCTGTGTACATTAATTCTTCTAAAATTTCTAATAAACATGTAAACATGCATAAGTATGATATTAAATTATTACTGTTTCATAAAAATTGATTTTGAAGAAGAGGAGCCATCTTTTAGAATGTTGGCATTCATTATTGTGTTAGACTGTACTGAAAAGAGTACATTTGCCCTTAACTTTGTCTCCTGTTGTGCATGTTTATACTGTTGTCCATCTCCCCCCCCCAAAAAAAAATAAAGGAAGGAAAGAAGAAAAGAAGGGAGGGAAGGAAGGAAGGAAATTAAGGCATGAATCTTATGAGTGCAATATTGAAAGGACATATTCCCTCCTATAGTCCCTGCATTCCTCACATTGACTAGGAAAGCACCTTTAGCTTAGCTTTTAAAGGGCATGCACATCAGAAGAGGGAGGTTGGAAGGCGTATGTGGTCTGAGATTTAAAGCACATGGGAAAGCTTGTCAACAAGTAGATGATTAAGAGACGGTGGTAAAGTGTGCAGTCAGAACCCAAACAGGAGTGGTTGTTCAGTCCTGCTGCATCTTGCTGTGCAGCCTTCAGTGATATCCAATCAACATAAGAGTGAATTATGAAAATGGAAACTGAACTACAAATGTAAAATCAATACAAGCATCATTAGGGCCTAGGTTAAAACTCTTCCAAAGTGTACCCTATTTTGTTTTTTCATTAAGACACAGCTCAGTCATTCCCAGGGAATATCTAACAAACGGTCATGCATAAATATGAACTTAATCATAGTTTGTGAATTATAAATGAAAAAATTTAAATTCAGAAAATCATTACTAAAGAAAGCAATCACAAGCAAGCAAGTATTTAACATAGTTTTATGCTTTATTAATAGAGAGATTTTGAGCCTTTAAAAGAATAAAAGAATCAGATGGTCAATTCAATCCTCAGATATATTTTTAATGTATTTTATTGATTTTTTTTTACAGAGAGGAAGTGAGAGGAATAGAGACTTAGAAACATCGATGAGAGAGAATCATCGATCAGCTGCCTCTTGCACACTCCCTACTGGGGATGTGCCCGCAACCAAGGTACATGCCCTTGACCAGAATCGAACCCCAGACCTTTCAGTCCACAGGCTGATGCTCTATCCACTGAGCCAAACCTGTTTTGTCAATCCTCAGATATTTTGATGTAGTCATTGAAGAGTGAATTTGGAATTCCTCATGTTTAGCAAGTGCCACAGAAGGACTAGGGACAGGAAACAGCAGGAGTCTAGCATCTGGAAACTACAATGACCTAGGCCTTCATGTTATCACAAGTTGGCCAGAGGCTTACTGGTAAGCCACATTGTTCTCTTGGCTGGACATAAACAATTCACAGAACAGCAACATCAGAAATGGTCACTTTAAGACAATGAATAAGTCAAATTAACAAGATCTCTGTATCACACACAGAATACCAAATACCTCCATCTCTAGGCTAATATAAGTGACTATTGCTTCTTGGCCTGTTACAACTTTATTCCCCCTCCAGTTTGGCCTCCTTATACCACGTTTCCCTGAAAATAAGACATCCTCCAAAAATAATGATACTTCATGGAAACATAATACATGCCCTGAAAATAAGACCTAGCGCATCTTTGGGAGCAAAAATTAACATAAGACACTGTCTTATTTTGGGGGAAACAGGGTAGATAAAATATTTGAGATAAGCAATCATAGAATTGCCCTGACTTACACACAGCACCCAATCTAGAGTGAGTCTCCATTCCCTTATACTTTCCCCAAGATTTCCTAACCAAAACCCAAATCCTATATTGTCTTTTCTAATATCCACTTACTGAGATGGTGAACACTCCCCCAAGTGTGTGCTTTCCCTCACTACAAAAAGTAATAAACTCAAATTGTCCAATATGGTTATGTTCCCAGTAGTTAGAAACACAATCATGAATAGAAACAAATGTGGTATCAAATATGATTACCAAAAATAGGACTTAAACATAAATAAGATCATTGTGAAACCCATAAACTATTTTTTAAAACCATCAGAAATCCAAAGTTATCTTTATTTTTCCCAATAGACATTTAGCTTCATGACTCCAGGGAGAACATCTTCATTATTTTCCTAGTGTCTTCCTTTAAAACCCAGCTATCTAGTAGGTGCTCAGGAAGTATGTAGGAAAGGAATAATAAATAAAAGGAAAAGATTTATTGATGATGGCCATTGTGGCAGGTGTGAGGTGGTACCTCATCATTTTGATTTGCTTCTCTCTGATGATTAGTGAAACTGAGCATTTTTTCCTTATGTCTCTTGGCCATCTGTATGTCCTTTTTGGAGAAGTGTCTATTTAGGTTCTCTTCCTATTTTTATTGGATTGTTTGTTTTCCTTTTGTTGAGTTGCATGAGTACTATATATATTTTGGAAATGAACCCCTTATCACATATATCATTGGCAAATATGTTCTTCCATACAATGAGTTTCCATAAAGTACCACCTCACACCTGTCAGAATGGCTACCATCAACAAATCAACAAATGACAAGTGCTGGCGAGAATGTGGGGAAAAGAGAACTCTAGTACACTGCTGGTGGGAATGCACTGGTGCAGCCACTATGGAAGACAATATAGAGTTTCCTCAAAAAACTAAAAGTGGAACTTTCATTTGACTCAGTGATCCCACCTCTAGGAATATATCCTAAGAAGCCTGAAACATCAATCAGAAGGAAAATATGCACCCCTTGATGATTCTTAGAGAGAAGGAGGTGGTGGTCAGGGGAGAGATTAACCAAGGAATATATATGTGTGTGTGTGTGTGTGTGTGTGTGTGTGTGTGTGTGCATAACCCATGGGCACAGAAAATAGTGCAGTGAAGGCTTGGGGAGGGGGTGGGAGTAGTGAGGAAGGGGTTAATGGGGGGGCATCTTTAATACTTTCAGCAATAAAGATAGATTTACAAAAGATCTCTAGCCTTTATAATAGGCAACAGCAGGTTCCCCAAGGGTAAAATATTTGCATACCAGCGACACAGGATAAGAAGGGCAGTTAAATTTGGAACTCATTACAATAATATTTGTTTACTAAATAATGTAAAACTGATATGAAAAATACATGCATGGGAATGAACAGCTTCATCATCAATCAAAACAGTTAATATGGATGAAAATTTTAGTGGTTTAATATAATCATCCTATCAAGTTGGGAATTAAAAGACACTGAAATTTTGATGAATAAAATAAGGCCCAGCTGGTGTGGCTCAGTAGTTGAGAGTCAAAGTTATATTCCCAGTCATGGCATTTGCCTGGGTTGTAGGCTCCATCCCCAGAGTGGAGCATGCAGGAGGCAGCCAATCAATGATTCTCTTTCAACATTGATGTTTCTATGTCTCTCCAGTCTACTTTCCTCTCTGAAATCAATAAAAAAAAGAAATAAAATAAGAAAAAGCTTGCAATTCATAAAGTGGACATCAAAAGGAAAAGGAAGCATTAATATTTAAGTGAATTCAACACATATCATTTATATTTTGGTGACAAGTCAAGTCAAGAATAGAAGTAGAAGCATATTATCTGAATATGAAGATTTTTACAAGAAGAACAAAAATATTAAAAATAGCTTAACTTTGGAGAGCATGATTTAAAAACAAAAGGTTAAAAGCAGATTCTTGCTTGATTAATTTGTTACCATCTCCACTAATAAAAGAGAAAGAAGCAAATAGACCATACCTTTGCATCACCCACCAACCAATGAGGAGTGAGTATGCAAATTAACCCAACAAAGATGGTGGGCTAATTTGCATACACAGGCACCCAGCGGCTGGGGTGGGATGCTTGCATGGTCAGGCATTCCACACTGCCACAGCCTTTCCAGGCCTCTGGGTAGTGTGGGAAGGCAGAAAGGCAGCTCCGGGCCAGAGCCAAGGCAATGCTTGCAGCCAGGGGAAGGAAGACCCATTCTTGCACAAATCTTCCTGTATTGGGCCTCTAGTATGTTTATGTTATTTAGATTAAAACCATAGTATAACAACGTTCCCTCCATTCTGATTTCTCCAAATTCATGGCTCTATCCCATTCTTTGTGTATTTCATTTCTAAATATTCTTTGTTTAATGCATTTTATTGATTTTTCACAGAGAGGAAGGGAGAGGGATAGAGAGCTAGAAACATTGATGAGAGAGAAATATTGACCAGCTGCCTCCTGCACACCCCCCACTGGGGATGTGCCCGCAACCAGTGTACATGCCCTTGACCAGAATCGAACCTGGGACCTTTCAGTCTGCAGACCGACGCTCTATCCACTGAGCCAAACCGGTTTCAGCATCTAAATATTCTTAAAAAGAGATACCAATATCTTTGTTTATACTTACTCACTTAGTTGCACTCTAAACTCTAAAGAAACTGCTCTCACATAGCATATAATCAAACTCTAACCAATGCATCCAAAGGTCTCCTGTCTTTTTAAATATATTTTTATTGATTTCAGAGAGGAAGAGAAAGAGAAAGAAACATCGATGATGAGAGAGAATCATCAATCAGCTGCCTTCTGCACGCTGCTACTGGGGATTAAGCCTGCAACCTGGGCATGTGCCCTTGACTAGAATCAAACCAGGACCCTTCAGTCTGCAATCTGATGCTCTCTCCACTGAGCGAAATCAGCTAGGACTTCCCTGTCTTTTTATTTGATATTTTTCATTATTAAAAGTTCTATTTCTTTGACTTAAGGAACTTATTTTTCTTGGTTTTTTCTATCCCTCTCTTTACTCCTCCAATTTTTCACTGTTTCCACTTTCCATATCCATCTCTGCATCCTCCCTAATCTCATCAATTACCTTTCTTTTCATTGTACACCTTGGCCTCATCTCTCTCACGTTCTTTCATGTATTACTTACAGCATTCCATCCCCAAGTAGAAATTTGTTTCTTATTATTTCTTCTGATAGTAAGGTCTATGTTTCTAATTCATTCTACATACCTACAAACAAGCTAATTATTTTTTTTAAATTCCTACTTTTCTCCATTTACTAATATGTTTTAGCTTTATTTAAGATTATTCTTAATACTAAAGCTAAAATCTCCTCCATCACTTTCCTTCATTATATACATTTGATGGTCCCTGAGTTACCTCATTCATAACTCAGATGTCTATTTTACCTTATCCTGACACTTTTGTTGTCTAATGCTACTGGATGGAAAAATAAGAGGTGGACTTTAGCATTTCCATTGGAGATTTTCATTGACATTAATCATATTATTTTATTGAAGTTTGTTGGGACAGGAAAGCTATTAAAAAAGGAATGGTAGGCAAGGAAGTAAAGTCAGCAAGACTAGAAAAGCAAAACAAAAAAACATTTTACTAGCCTATAGGAAGGATCAGATGAAAATTGTAAAACTATATAGAAAAGATGATAGTCAAACATAAGGTTGCTGAGAAAGTGGGAGGTCACAGCATTAAAGCAATACTAGTGTCCAGCCAGCATGGCTCAGTGGTTGAGCGTCCACCTGAGTCAGGAAGTCAAGGTTCAATTCCTGGTCAGGGCACATGCCCAGGTTGTGAGTTCTGGCTTGATCCTCAGTGTGTGGTGTGCAGGAGGGAGCTGATCAATGATTCTCTCATTATTGATGTTTATATCTCTCTAGTCCTCTTCCTTCCTCTTTGAAATCAATAAAAATATTTTTTCAAAAAAGCAGTATTGATGAATCTAAAGTCATGTTCTAAAAATATTATGCTGACAACTTTTACTCTATTGCATGCCTCCACTCTGGTTAGTTGCCTTACAACAGTGTTTCCCAAAATTTTGACATATGTGTACCCCTTCTATAATTTTCATAATGCTGAGTACACCTCGTCAAAAAAATGGATGTATTTTAATAATAATGAAAATATATTTATTTTTTATTTTTTGATACATACATAAAATAATAATAAATGAAAAATAAAATTATTCATAATAAACTATAAATAAAAGTTATATTATAAATAACATTATTTGCACACCAGACCATCTCACGCCTCACAAGACTGTCTTGACTTGACTCATGAGAACGTAGAATTAGGCGCAGCTAAGCACGGTGCAGTGCATATCCCCACCAAACTCCGGTGCTACGCGTACCCCCACCAAACTCTTCCTGTATCCCTGGGGGTACCCGTAGCACACTTTTTGGGGAACACTGCCTTACAATATATGGCTTTGGTTATAAGATAGGCCATCAAGAGAACACAGTTGAGTTGGGTAAATCTCTTACATCTCTTGGAAAATTTATCCAAAGCACATGCTGTATGAGACAGTGAACCCCTTACATTTGGCACATATCTGGCACTCACATGCCTAAGAATCAAATTAGTGAATGCCATTTTGATGAGGAACTGGAAGTGTTAGTTTGGTATTTCACAGAAACTTGGACTTAACCCATTGAGGGCTATTTTTTCTTGAGTCTTTTCATTTCTCGCCTGCAACATTTTCTGACTAAAGGTCACAGGCTATTTCTGCTTTTTGTGTGTCCTTTCTTGCATGCCAATATGGTACAGTATTTTGGCACATTGGCAACTGAAATCTTCTATCCAGAATTATAGGCCAGAATCAATGAAAGAAACACGGATAAGAGAAAGAACTCTAACTTCATTTGAGATTTGTCATTTGAGCAATGGAACAAATTCAACCACTGCAGTATAGTTAGCATCATGAAACTGTCACAGAGATGTAGAGAGATTTACAGAGATTCTGAGAACAGCTTATCACCTCCTAACGTTTCCTTCCAAGCCCAAAAGGCTAAATCTCTGCTCTTCAGGGTATCATTTAAGAAGGGAATCTTAATAAAATCATCTTTTGTTCGAGAGCAATCAATTAACATGCTGTGCTTCTCTTATATGTTCACTTTTTAACTTGGCAAATCTTCAGTTTACATGCTCAAGTTTAACGTGGCTAAGAGTTGGAATAAAGCATTGTGTAACATTCTTCAAAATATACGACAAATATTACCACATGTATGAGTCATTTCTATACAGTTCAATTAAAGCCAATACAATAATTTTTGGCTTTCATAGTTTAATACGTCCAATAGTTTTACTAGTGACTGTTCAATACTTTATGTATACTTAAGAAACACAATTCTACAGGTATTTGGTGACGTTGAGGCTCAGGCCGCAGAATGCTTGAAGGTCTATTCTGTGCCTTGTTCCATTTAGACACAATTTCTCTTTAAAATTCAGGACCAAAGAATCTCTACTGTTTTCTGTTCAAAATTCAAAACTTGCAGAAATACAGAACTTAGTCCCATCTCAGAGAATGAAAGCCGTAAGTATTGTACAAGCTAGAAACAGCTGCTGTGATGCCTCCCCAATATTCTCTTTTCCAATATACTGCAACGGAAAGATTATGTCTCTCACACTCAAGAGTAAATAATAGACACAGAATGGCGATTTCCTCCCTGGACTGCATGCTTATTTAAAAAAATCAACAAGTCATAGGCCAGCAGTTATGTTCTATAGCTTGCTGAATGAGTTTGCCTTAGGAAGATAAAATATAGCCATTGATCCCACCACTTGGCAGGTGGCCATGACAACTGACAGCAGCTCTGATTAAGTAACAGAGAGACTTGCATGTAGTGTTGCATGAAATTTGTTGACCTGCAGAAGGCCATCAGTGCTCACCGCCGGCCTTCCTGCCACAGGAGGCAGCAACCTTAGTCCTTAAGAGCAATCATCTCTGCTTCTGAACTTAAAAGCAATAATCAAAATGCTCTTTTCTTTTTAACCAGGAAAAGCACTAAATTTTTTAAAATCTACCAATGACACATTAACCTCAGAAGTTTTCTTCCCAGTTTAAATGGTAACAATTTAATGTGAAGTCACAGAGAAATAGTACATAAAACCTGTGTATTGATTCTATGTGTATACGTTTTGCTTTAACACCAAATACTAAAATTCACTGCTAGTTATCTGTTACCTTATATAAAAGGGTGGTTTTATACTTTCTTCCTGACAATCTTAAGAGTCCTATGAAATGATAAAGCAACTTTATATTAGCTAAAATAATAATAATTAGCCAGAGATACAAGGAAAGGGGAAGCCAAAGTTTTCAATGTGCAAAATATGTCTAAATGAGTATAATTTACTTCAAAATGAAAAATATATGACACACACACAATTCAGTATACATATGATTATTATAGGACTATACACTTGAAACCTATATAATTGTATTAGCCAATGTCAGAGCAATAAGTTGAATTACAATATAAATGACACAATTTTAGGAGTGGAAATAATTCAGTGATTCTTTGAAAGAAATGAAGATATACAAATAAAATTGTGGGGGAAATACTACTTTTATCTTTATTTTGTTGCTAATTAAAAAGCAGTTATTGGAAAATTTTAAAGTTACAATCTTATGAGCAATATACTTTGACCAATTTACATAAGCTTTGTAGAATATTACTTTTTAAAAAGTAGAGTACGCCCTAACCAGTTTGGCTCAGTGGATGGAGCATCTGCCTGCGGACTGAAGGTTCCCAGGTTCCATTCCGGTCAGGGGCATGTACCTTGGTTGCAGGCACATCCCCAGTAGGGGGTGGGCAAGAGGCAGCCAATAAATGATTCTCTCTCATTGATGTTTCTAACTCTCTATTCCTCCCCCTTCCTCTCTGTAAAAATCAATAATATATAAATTTAAAAGTAGGAGTTTGCATAAGAAGTATTAAAGAAAACCTCTGTCTTCTAGGATATAATGATATAAGACAAATGATATATAAACTCTCTCTCTACTTATGTAGATCAATAAATATTTAGATACTAGTGACCAGGTGCATGGATTCGTGCACATTGAAAGGAAATTAATTAGAAGGTGGCTGGCAGGGTGGGACTGGGCGAGAGGAGCCAGACATACTCTTGAGCAAACCTCCCACAGTCCCGCCCCTGCTGGTTGCACCTGGGGTGATGCCATGGCTCGAAGGGCATCTGTAGAATGGGTGGGGTCCCTCTGGCAGGTGGGGTCCCTTGGGCTGGCTTGTGGGGATCATCCTCCGAGGGGTCCCAGAGTGGGAGAGGGCACTCTGCAAAGTTACTGTCATACAGGGTGTGAAACACAAACGCAAGTGTGCAGTAAACCAGGTCTGGGGCCGACATTGCCTAGCAACAACATAACCCATAACCCACCACCAAAGGTGGAATCACGCAGCCCCATGAGGAATCGGGCTCCCTCCTCTTTGGTTCCAGGGTGCCTCACCTAAAAACCACCACTGCCAAATCACTGTAGCTCAGCAGCTCCTGCATTGAGTGTCTTCCCCCTGGTGGTCAGTGTGTGTCATAGCGAATAGTCAGAGGGACGCTTAGAATATTAGCCTTTCATGCATATAAATGTGTATATTCATATGTATTTACATATTTATAAATATGAATATTCATATATAAATTTAAATTCGTTTACTTAAACCTATACCCCTATATATACAGGGTGGGACAAATGTAGTTGTATAGTTTTGAGTATGAAAAACAGTTTATTCTTACATTATTATTTATAAATTATTGTATTATTTTACATACATACAATTATAAACCTACTTCTGCCCCATCCTGTATATTCAAATAAATCTTAATATCAATGAAGTTTCAAGTTTAGTATACTATTCAGTAGACTGCACTTATTGGTTCTTTCATTTACTAAAATATCGACAAGTGTCTGTGATATTGACAGGCAGTATATGTGCCTGAAAATTATTCAGATAAATAAGAGGGCTCTTAGAACTGTTGAGGTCAGAGTTGGATTTAGGAATGCAATATGATGCTGATCACTTTATCAATTCTTGAAAACACTCAAATAATAAAAGGTGCATTTGTGTTCAGGCAATTCAGGTCCTGGGCATCACATTTCCTGATTTGAAACTGCCTGCCCTTGGAGTGATCCATTCATTTTCCTGGAGTCCAGTCATTTTTAATCATAGACACTAAAATGGATTTGTTTCTCTACCTTGCCAGCACACATGCCTGAATTTTCAAGAAAAGATCCAGTCCTTTTTTTTTTTTCCTTCCCATTTCTAAAACAATGGAAGCAAAAGCTAAATATATGTAACTGGTATATTTTGGAGACTCCATTTCTACTACATGAAACTGGTACTTCAAGTACGGTCCAGTCCATAATTTATAAAATTAAAGACTAAAATTACATATCCGTGTATGTACACATACACATGCATGTTTATACTTTAACCTTGTACAAAAATAGTCAGGAGTGGAATTTCCCATTTATTGATGTACTGGCTTAGTCATTATCCCTGAGAGTATGCACAGTTCTGAAATAAATGGAACAAAATAGTTGTAAATGAAAAGGACCATTGGTCTGATGCTATTCTTATTCTCCTTTCTTATCAGAGTTCCTATTGTAGACCTATTATTTACATCCTTTGTCTATTTGAAGTTTAATGATTTCCTGATGATTCATCTTTAATCAGTTTCCTGGGAGATGAAATTTAGATCTAGCAATAAAGACAAAGATTTTATATCTTTAGTTAAAGAAATACTAAGTCTCTGAGGGAAGTGACTTGCTTATGCTGGCTGACATAATAAGACACATTATATAAACAGAATTATGAAATATTTCTCTTGTACATGTCTTCAAAGGGAGGAAGATAAGTGCTTTTTTTCTTTTTGTTTGTTTATTTGTGTTTTTTTTCATCTTTATTGTTGAAAGTATCACATATGTCCCCTTTTTGCCCCTTTGACCTCTTCTAGCCTGTCCCTGCCCCAGGCCTTTACCACCCTATTGTCTGTGTCTCTGGGTTATGCATATATGCATGCAAGTTCTTTGGTTGTTCTCTTCTCACCCACTCACCCCACCTTCCTTCTGAGATTCCACAGTTTGTACCATGCTTCTATGTCCCTGGATCTATTTTATTCATCAGTTTATTTTATTCACTAGATAACACATATAAGTGTGATCTTGTGATACTTGTCTTTCTCTGACTGGCTTATTTCATTTAGCACAATACCTTCCAAGTCCCTCCATGCTGTCTCAAGGGGTCAAGAATCCTTTTGTACTGCTGCATAGTATCCCATGGTGTAAATGTACAACAGCTTTTTGTCCACTCAACCACTGATGGGCATTTCACCAGATCTTAACTATTATAAATTGTGCTGCTATGAACATAGGGGTGCATGTATCCTGATTGGTGTTTTGGGTTTCTTAGGATATATTCCTAGAAGTGGGATCACTGGGTCAAATGGCAGTTCCATTTTAACTTTTTGAGGAAACTCCATACTGTTCTCCACAGTGGCTGCACCAGTCTGCATTCCCACCAGCAGTGCATGAGGGTTCCTTTTCCTCCACATCCTCTCCGGCACTTGTCGTTTATTGATTTATTGATGGTAGCCATTCTGACAGGTGTGAGGTGATACCTCATTGTCGTTTTAATTTGAATCTCTCAGATGATCAGTGACTTGAAATATTTTTTCATATGTCTCTTGGCCATCTGTATGTCCCGTTTGGAGAAATGTCTATTTAGGTCCTTTGCCCATTTTTTTATTTGGATTGTTTGTCTTCCTTTTGTGAAATTGTATGAGTTCCTTATATATTTTGGATATTAGCCCTTTATCAGATGTATCATTGTCAAATATGTTCTTTCATACAATGGGCTCTCTTTTGATATTGTTAATAGTTTCTTTTGTTCTGAAGATGCTTTTTGTTTTGTGGTAGTCCCATTTGTTTATTTTCTCCTCAGTTTTCTTTGTCATAGGAGACATACCAGCAAACATATTGCTAAGAGAGATGTCTAAGATTTTGCTGACTGTGGCTTCTTCTAAGTTTTTATGGTTACACGGCTCATGTTTAAGTCTTTTATTCATTTTGAGTTTATTCTTATGTATGGTGTAAGTTGGTGGTCTAGTTTCACTTTTTTCTGCATGTATCTATCCAATTTTCCCAATTTATTGAAGAGATTGTCTTGACTCATTATATGCTCTTGGCTTTTTTGTCAAATATTAATTCACCATAAAGGCTTGGGTTGATTTCTGGGGTCTCTGTTCTGTTCCACTGATTGATATACTTGTTCTTGTGACAGTACCAGGCTGTTTTGATTTCAGTGGCTTTCTAGTATCACTTGATATCTGGTATTGTGATTCCTCCAACTTTGTTTTTTCTCAGCATTAAATTTTAGGTTAACAAAATAATCACACTTAATAGATATTATTAAAATACACTTTTAGTCGTAATTATACAGAATAATAGGTTTTGCACTGTGTAAAAAATCCAGTTGATGATATAACAGAATTTTTCCAGCTGAAGAACAGAAATAATTTTAGTAATTTTAAATTTTAGTAATTTATCCTTACGTGTAACTGAATATATCTACAGGAAATATATGTACCCATAGTATGAATATTTAAAGTAGTGGATTATAATAATTCTTATAATCTCTAGAGCTTTGTACATATGCTTGAAAAAGAGACTGCTGTTTTATTGCTTTTAAGAATTAATTAACTATAGGTAATTTAGGGGCACTGGAAAACATTTGTCTCACTTGAACACAAGATGTCAATGATAAATAAGTTTTACCTTCTACTTTTTCAATAATTATGTATCGAATTAGTTTTTTAAAGACTAAGTTTTTAGGATAAGTGCAATAATATTCAACCAATTCAGTTAAGGCATTACTTTGAGTCACTGTTATTATTAAGTTATTTAAACACAGAAATAATACGTATACTTCTACATGTTATAGCATCTCTCTTCTCCTTTTCAATGTTTTATAGAAATCTTTGAAAATAAAAGGAGATCCTAGAATTGAATATAATTTCTACTTTAATTAATTGGGTAAAGTGAAATGTAGTTGCATGAATCTTATACAAAATAAAATAAACATGTTGCTAATGAACTTTTAAAGTGAAATAATATTCATATGTATTTTATAGCTACCACTCTAGAACTTAACAGAATATACACTGAGTGGCCAGAGTATTATGATCTCTGAACACATAATAATCTGGCCACTCAGTATATATATATATATATATATATATATATATATATATATATAGGCAGGGCGAGGCTAACTCCTGACTCCATTTTGTATTGTGGGGCAGGGCAAACAGGGCCGAGCTATCCTCCATTTTGTGTAATGACTCTAGCCCTCACCCAACCAATCAGGGTCAGCCAAAGCAGTGACATCACCACCCTTATAAAACCCCTGGACTTGTCGAAGTTCAGTCTCTCTTCCACCATACTGTCAGCGTGAATGGGACAGAGCCCATGCTAACATGGAAGAGGCTCTTTTGTTTATTGCATCAGACTCGGCTCCCTGGTGGTCCTTGGGGATCATGAAGTCTGGATATATATATATATTAGAGGCCCAGTGCATGAATTTGTGCATGGGTGACGAGGTCTGGCCAGCCTGGTCAGGGAGAGGAAACATGGGCCAGCCTGCCTGTTGGTCAAACTCCTGGTTGAAGGGACAATTTGCATATTAGCCTATTATATAGGATATACACTGAATGGCCAGATTATTATGTGTTCACAGATCATCATCATCTGGCCACTCAGTATATGTGTCATTTTACTGATTGCTATATATCAATTTGAAAATGAATTATGTTTTTCTGTATACTTCATAAAATTGGAGAGAACTTTCTTTTGAAAAGACTTGAAATAATATATGCAATAAAACTTAATTTAAAAATTCACAGCATATACAGCAATAAAAAAATCCAAAAAATGAAAAGGAAACCTACTGAATGGGAGAACATACAGGATGGGGCAAAAGTAGATTTATATTTGTGAGTATGTAAAATACAGAGTTTATTCTTGAATTATTATTTATTAATATTATATTATTATTTTCCATACAATAACTGTAAACCTACTTTTGTACCACTCTGTATTTATAAAGTATTTCTCTGATAAGGCATTAAATCCAAAATCTGACTCAATGGCAAGTAAACAAATATATAATTTAAGAATGGGCAGAGGATCTGAATGGACATTTTTCCAAAGAAAATGTACACATGTCCAACAGGTACATGGAAAGATGCTCAACGTCACTAGTCAGCAGGGTACTGCAAGTGAAAGCCACAGTGAGTTATTATCTCAAACCTATTAGGATGCCTATTATCAAAAAGATAAAAGTATATGTTGGCAAGGATATAGAATAAAGAGACCTTTGTACACTGTTGGTGGGACTGTAAACTGGTACAGCTACGATGGGAAACAATATAGAGGTTCCTCAAAATATAAGAATAGAACTATCACATGATCCAGCAATTCCATTTCTGTGAAGAAAACACTAACTCGAAAAGATATCACATGTTGTTGAAACTGGTTTGGCTCAATGGATAGAGCATCAGCCTGTGGACTGAAGGGCCCCAGGTTCGATTCCAGGCAAGGGCATGTACCTTGGATGCAGCTACATCCCCAGTAGAGGGTATACAGGAGGCAGCTGATCAATTAATTAATGTTTATTAATTAATGAACATTAATTAATGTTCTTTCTCATTAATGCTTCTAACTGTATCCCTCTCCCTTCCTCTCTGTAAAACATCAATAAAATATATTTTTAAAAAGATATCACATGTTTACTGCTACATAATTTACTGTAGCCAAAATATGGAAACATCCTTAGTGTCTTTCCATCAATGGATGAATGTATAGGCCCAAACTCATAAATACAGAGAACAGATTGGTGGTTGCCAGAGGCAGGAAATGGGTGAAGGGAGTGAAAAGGAACAAACTTCCAGTTATAAAACAAACAATTCCATATGTAATGTACTGCATGGTAGCTAAAGTTAATAATATTATATTGCATATTTGAAAGTTGCTAAGAGAGCAAATCCTAAAAGTTCTCATCACAAGAAACAGAATTCTGTAATATGCATGGTGACAGACTAGAGTTATTGTGGTGATTATTTTATAATATTGAATCATTATTTGTATACCTGACACTAAAATAATGTTGTATACCAATTATTCCTCAATAACGCAATTTCAGAGGAGGATGTAAAATCACATATTTAAAGGAAAAAAGTTCATTCAAATATATATTGCTATTTAATGTTTATTAGTGCCATTATTATTGTATTCATTTTCTGAGCAATACAATGCCTGTTGTGTTAACTAAGGAGTAACTATTAAAAGAGAATCATGAACCTTAGTGTGGTGGTTTTCAAATATGATGTACATTTTTGACATTCTTCCTATCAATAGGTGGATTCTAATTCCCTTCCCCTTTACTGTAGGATGCTCTTAAGTGATCATGTCTAAAATACAGAACATAGTGTGACTTCCACTATGTGACTTCCAAGGCTACATCATGAAAGGCATAGTTTCTGTATGGCTCTTTCCTTGGATTGTGCTCTCTGGGAGAAACTGGCCTCCATGTTTTGAGAACACTAAAGCATCACTCTTGAGAGGCTGTTGTAGAGAGGAAATAGCCAGCTCCCTATAGGCAGCCATAGAAGTGAGCGACATTGAAAGCAGATCTTCTAGCCTTGTGAATTCTCCAGGTGACTGAGTCATTAGAGATCTGGGTGCAAGTATGTAGTCAGAGGGAGACACATGTAAATGCTCAAAAGTTCAACACATCTTGGCTTGTAAGGTGTGTTGGAGAAGCCAAAAGATAGTCAGTATGATTGAGCACAATGAAAAGGGAAGAATGGGGAAAGGAACCTGATTGTCAAGTAAACTCATCATTTGAAATTACGTTATTGTCACTTTGAGGCACCAGTGCTCATCTCAGTTCTAATAAATTGGTGTCTCGAAAAAGCAGTGTTTAAATCAGAAGAGCTAAAGAAACAGTCATTTCTACTTATTTAGAACATTTCTGGAATGCACATTCACATTGCACTTGTTTGACATTTAATCATCTTTTTAGATTGGCAAGAATGATAGGTTGAAGTTGCTCACTGTAAGTCATAACACCTCATTTGATAGCTTGCTGAATAATAGATGAAAGTATTATATCCATTTCAATTCTTTCAATTCATGTCCATGAGTACCAACTAAAATATGATTGCTGTTACATGCAAAAAATATATATATATAACTTCTGCAACACTACCAGGACTTTATTGCTATTATTTTTCCAAAATTTGAACTGAATAGCTCCTGACATGTTTCTTCCTCTTTCTATCATTCATATTTGTGGAGTGGAAAGTCATTAATATCCTATATAATAAAGGCAAATATGCAAATCGACCAAATGGCAGAACAACCAGTCTCTATGATGCACACTGACCACCAGGGGGCAGATGCTTAATGCAGGAGCTGTCCCCTGGTGGTCAGTGCACTCCCACAGGGGGAACACTGTTCAGCCAAAAGCACTGGCTTGGAGAGTGCAGTGGTGGTGGCGGGAGCCTCTCCAGCCTCCATGGCAGGGCTAAGAATGTCCGACATGGGGAGCAGGCCTAAACCTTCAGTCAGACATTCCCTGAGGGCTCCTGGACTGCGAGAGGACACAGGCTGGGCTGAGCGCCCCTCCCCCTCCACCATGCACCTGGCCTCTAGTTTAAAATATTCAGGTTCAAAATGAAAGATACATTTATTGTTTTAATAAAAATAAAAATACTTTCTATTTGTATTCTCATGTTAAAGTCAGGGATGCTACGATATGAAAGGTGTTGACTTTTATCCAACTTGATATAGAAGCCCCAATTCTCAATTCCTAAAATAGGGCTGAATGAGTGAGGAAAACCCTTCACTTCCAGGTATATTTGAGCGTCTTCTATAGGAATCAACTCATGAAACATTACATGCCATCACATTCAAGATACATTTTAACTGGATTGCTAAACAGCTTATTGGGGAAATGAAACTCAGAAATAAAGTATGATACTGAAATTTAACCTATAAAGTAATCCCATAATGAATCTCAGTAAGGATATCTAAAACTTCTTTATGTCCAGCTGGCATGGCTCAGTGGTTGAGCATTGACCTATGGACCAGGAAGTCATAGTTCAATTCCCAGTCAGGGCACATGCCAGGGTTGTGGGTTCTGTTCTCAGTGTGGGCAGCCAATCTCTCATCACTGATGTTTATATATCTCTCTCCTTCTCCCTTCCTCTCTGAAATCAATAAAAAAATTTTAAAAAAATAAATATTAGCATAGCTCCTTGTCTTGATTAAATATACTATATTTTAAGGGACTTTAATGGAGGTATCAAGTTACATGAAGAAAATGTTGGGTTGAAGTTTCTCAGCAATAAAAATAAAGTAGAAGAGTTGAAGAAGGAAATGTTTGCAGACTCAGTCAACCCCTATCTAGAAGAGATTGAGTCTTGTTAATAAATAATTTTGTCTTCCCAATAAGGAAGAATGCTTAAGCTACCTAATGGCTGAAGAACACTTCTAAAATTATCTGTCTTCTCTTATCAGATCCCATGTTTCCTTATCAGTGTTTTGGTTATAGATTGGTTTCTCATTATAGACCTTCCTAAGGAAGAAAACCTATTAGGCACATCAACACATGTGCTCTACTGCATATGAACTCTGGTATACAGATATGAGTAGATATATAGATAGACATAAATATAGATAGAGGTTTTTAATGTTTTTAGTGGAGGTCAAGACAGGCCAGGGCTTCTGAAGCTTGGCTTCCTCCATTGCCAGGGGCAACCCTAGCCTCCTGCTCTTTCCAGCTCCTTGGCTGCCACCATTTCTGTTTGGATTATCTCAGTGAGCTGAGCTATAAGGACTGGGGGTCCCAGACTGTGAAAGGGCGCTGGCCAGGCTTAAGGACACCCCCTACCACCAGTGCACAAATTTTGTGCACTGGGCCTCTAGTATTATATATTAAATAAAATATGTATTGTGTGGAATAAAATAAACTATACAATAAAATTCCACACCAGAAGCCATGAATTATTTAGATAACTATAACTATAAGATTAAAATGTCAAATTTGGTAGCAAGCACAATGGAGGGTAGTGTAATGGGGGCAATATTAAATGCCAATAACCCAAAGTTGTATATATCCATTTTCCCTTCTCTAAATAAGAAGGCATTTTTTCCCTTTAAGCCCAAGTACCTCTCCAAGCAATTCTTCTTGGTACTTATAACAAGGAGAAAAAAATCCCTCTCCTCTTACTTGAGTACATTTCCTTTAGGCAATAAAAATTCTAAGGTGCTTTAGGTGAAATTTTGAGCTTGCTTGCTATAGCATGAATTTTCTGATATAATATTCCCATTGATCTGCAAGTTGTTATTTTCTTTTTGTTGGTCAGTGTTATTGTATGTGTATTTACTATAATACCCACTCAAAACACTTTCTGAAAGTAGCAAACAAAATACAATTATTCTCTGTTAGGAAAAGACTGTTCATTTATGATCTACTTATATTTAAAATGTGTTGCAAAATATACTCTTCTACTAACAATGATTTTAACATCAACTTATGTTATAAGAAACATGGTCACTCTTTTTGGCTTTTAAAGGCTGTTAGGATATACATTCTATATTCCTTGAATATAAAACTGAAATGTGGCCTATTGTTTTCTACTCTCCAAGGGGACTCCATATCTGTATTCATTAGTTGTCTCCTGTAAGTTATTCTGCAAGATCTGACACATGGATATGTTTATTAAAATAATGAAAAGTTCCCAGACAGAACCTTGAAATGCCAAATATCTGCTAACAGAAAGTCCACAGGCAAAGAATTGTCTGAGAAAAGAAAGGCTGGATATTGAAAGAGACCTGGCAACTAACAAAAGTGTAGCAAAGGAAAGGGTTTGACTAAGGTAGTAATGACCTGATCACGGCTCTTTAGCAGTGGAAATGGTATTATTTTTTAATACACTTTTATTGATTTCAGAGAGAAAGGGAGGTGGAGAGAAAGAGATAGAGACATCAATGATGAGAGAGAATCATGGATCAGCTGCTTCCTGCACTGCCCGCACTGGGGATCAAGCCCCACAACGCAGGCATGTGCCCTGACTGGGAATTAAACATGACCTCCTGGTTCATAGGTTGACATTCAAATACTGAGTCATGCTGGCTGGACAATCCTACCTAATAATAGAGTGATATGCAAATTAACCATCACTCTGCTACATCCACCAGCAATGCCCACCGGCCAATCAGAGCATGTATGCAAATTAACCCAACAAAGATGGCGGTTAATTTGCATGTGTGGAGGGAGGGAGAAGTGAAGACTGAAGGCATCATAGAAGGAAGAGGGAGGGAAAGTGGAAAGCAAGGCAGCTCTGGCTGCTGGAGGGAAAGCACTGGCAGCATGTGAAGGGCAGGGCAGGGTCGGGCAGGGCAGAGTGAGGTGCATAGCAGAGGCATGTGTGGCCCCAGAGGCAGTTGCAGTGGTGGGAGGCAGCAGGGGTGGCAGCAGAGGCCATGGTGGCAGCAGTCGCTGCCAGCCTTGCCCTGCTCTGCCTGCCTCAGTGGGAGAGGTGGGGGGGGGGAGGTGGTAGTGGTGGGAGGGAAGCCTGCAGGAAGTCTTGCAGAAATATTCCCGCAACAGGTCATTAGTAGTGTTATATTATTAAGAAACTAGCCAAATCTTGGTTAGCATAAAAGAGCCACAACCTGGAGTAAATATTTTATTTTCCGAAGTGACCCCAGCCTTCTGTTGACACATTAACCTAATATTTACCATAAGACAAGGTTAGAGTGCATGAAGTAGGTAAGGATTCCCTAACCTGTGTACAAGGGAGGTATCATTTTCTTTCCCTTGTTATGCCCAGACTTCGTGATCACCAAGGACCATCAGGGAGCCGAGTCCGATGCAATAAGCAAAAGAGCCTCTTCCATGCTAGCATGGGCTGTCCAACTCACACCGACAACATGGCTGAAGACAGGCTGAACTTTTACAAGTCCAGGGGCTTTATAAGGGTGGTGATGTCACTGCTTTGGCTGACCCTGATTGGTTGGGTGAGGGCTAGGGTCCATACACAAAATGGAGGGTAGCTCCGTCCTGTTCTGCCCTGCCCCACAATACAAAATGGAGTCAGGAGTTAGCCTTGCCTTGAGAGAGACACATTGTTTGGTTGAGCCTGTAACCTACATACTTTTCCTTGACTGGAATTTAGCCTTTCAGTCCTAAAGCCAATGCTCTAACAACTGAACCAAACTGGCTAAGGCTAGGCTTCTTTATTGTCACAGTGTATCAGTTACATGGGGATGGAACCAGAAAAGCAGAATCAATAAGATATAAACGTAATAAATATATCAAGATACCTATCTCTGTCTATCTGAGAAATCATAAAGAATTGGCTTATGTGATTGTGGCGGCTGGTTAATTAAGTCCAATGTCTTATGTGAAGGGAGTCAGGAAGGGACAGTCATGAGCAGGTGGGGACTGTTAACAAGAAAACATTCAAACCTGTAAAGAATTCCTATGAGTTTATTTGGGCCAAACTGGTGACAATTGCCTGCAAGCAGAATCTCAATGAATTAAGATAATGATCTGGAGAATGGCAGTTTTTCACCTATTTTTATACATTACAATAGAATGAGGCAATGTAAGTGGGTTACAAGAAATCAACATTGGTGATAGATGAGGGGGGTGGGAGAAAGCAAGGCAGGGAAAACTCTGGGACTGAATACAAAGTGAAATGTTAGACACAACCTTCTTTTACACAGGTGGGTGGGTGCAGGCTAGTTAACAGTTGACAATTAAGATGATAACAATCACAATGAGGGAATCTGTGGTCTGCTCCCTGGCGCCATTTGTTGTGCCCTGAGGGGTCCAGAAAAAGGGAAAGTTACAGGTTACCCTGACATTCCACAGGTAAACTGCATTAGATGCAAAATGACAATAGGCTCAGTAAAGATCAAAATTGATCTTTGTCGGGGAAGATACTGGCCTATGATTGGACTACCCACTGTAAACTGCTTTTTAATTAAGGTTTTAATTGCAGACCATCCTTTGTGGTTACTTTAGTAGGTCTCCAGCTTGCAAGGCCGCCGTGCAGGTCTTTTTCTGAATTGGGCAGGTTAGCATGTGGCCCCTTTTTGTCCATAGAATGCATGGCCGTGGGACCTGAGGCAACCAGGAAGGTAAGATTATAAATAAGGTGAAAATGGTTCATGGCATGGGTGGACTCCAGTGTGCACCAGTGGAGGAATATCGTCTTTCTCTCAGGGACACCTCAGCTCTGCTTTCTAGGCCTTCCAACTAAGTGTCAGCTCCAACCTTCCTGAAAGTCAACTGATTCGAGATTTGAATGATATCTGAAGAACCCAATTACAACAAAACTTAGTGTTTAAACAACTAGAGACCATTCTAGCCAAGTTGACATAGCAATAAAAGCCAACCAACCCATTTTCTGTACATCTTGTTTTTCTTCTCTTTTCTAGGGTTTTCTAAAGTGAACCGTCTGTGCGTAGTTTGACTTGAGATCTTTATAAATATAAATATCTTATTCGGAATTATGTTTTCTCTGTTATTTTGTGAAAAGAAACTATGGAACTTAATTTTGGCTCCCAATTTGCATGAGTGTAACACAGGTTTTGACAGATCCCCCTTCTATTAACTTTTTCTTTTTGGGATAAAATAAAAATGTTGGCATTGAATTCATGATTCTACCATTCCTGTACTTGAATATCCTCTTGTCTCGTGTTCCTCCCACTCTAAATTCTGCTTTGGGCTTAGAAAGTCAAATTCACTACAGATCTGGAACCAGCAAGCTGAACTTTCCTTTATTGTCTTATTATTAAGGCTGATGTATATAACTGAGATTTCCTAATTGTTTGAAATAATATCATAAAGGGGAATATAAGCCAGCACAGGGGAGAAAACATCTTAACATTACTGTTCACAAAGGCCCTGAATTCATGTCGTCATAAAATTTTTATCTTCTGGCTCTTAACCTAACCAAGGTGAACCTTCTGGTGTGCATATATATAAAATCTCAGGGGTGGGCTAAAGCAGGCTTGCAGTTGTAATACAAATAAATAATAATATAATTAATAAAAATACAAGAATAAACTGAGATTTGCATATTCACAACAGTAAACCTACATTTTCCTACCCTTGTAAACACACACACACACACACACACACACACACATACATATACAAATATTGAAATACAGGCATACCTTGGAGATACTGTGGGTTCAGTTTTAGAAAACCACAATAAAAATAATATTTCAGCCCAGCCAGTGTGGCTCAAGGATTGAGCTTCGTACTATGAACCAGGAGATCATGGTTCAATTCCTAGTCAGGGCACATGGCCAGGTTGCGGGTTTGCTCCATAGTAGAGGGTGTACAGGAGGCAGCCAATCAGTGATTCTCTCTCATCATTGATGTTTCTATCTCTCTCTTCTTCTCTCCTCTCTGGAACCAATCCTATATAATAAAAACCTAATATGCGAATCATCAGAATGGTGGAATAATCAGTGGAATGATGGGTTGCTTTGACATGCACTGACCACCAGGGGGCAGACATTCAATGCAGGAGCTGCCCCCAGCCTGCAGGCCCCAGGCTAGCCAAGGTGAGTGCCAGTGGGAGTCCCCCCAATTGCCTCACCAGTCGCCCCACAGAGGGAGGTTACCTGTGGTGGCAGCGGTGGGGGGCAGATTTGGCTAATAAGCGGGTGGTAGTGAGGGACAGGGCTGGCGAGTGGGCAGTGCCAGGCAGGCCAAAGCAGGTGCCAGTGAGGACCCCCAATCACCCTGCTGGTCACCCCACAGATTTGCCCTGATCGCTAGCCAGGCCTAGGGAACCTACGCATGCATGAATTTGTGCACCGGGCTTCTAGTAAAAATATATTTTTTAAAAGGAAGACATTGCAGTAAGAGAGTCACACAATTTTTTATTTTCCCAGTGCACATAAAAGTTATATATTTACACTATAGTGTAGTCTATTAAGTGTGCAGTAGCATTAAATCTAAAAAACAATGTATATACCTTAATTAAAAAATACTTTATTGCTTAAAAAAATAGTATTCATCATCCAAGCATGTTGGAAAATGGTGCCAATAGACTTGCTACATGCAGGATTGCCACAAATCTTCAATTTGTAAAAACACACACACACAAAACACATAATATCGGTGAAACACAATAAAACAAGCATATCTGTATATAAAATATACATACATGTTATGTACACATGCATTACATACATATGTGTACTATATACACACATCATCTGCTGCTGGAAAAGTTCATTTTGATCATGCTTTATTACACTGTGCAATTCAAGCTCAATTTATCCAACCCGTGGTCTTATATTTCTCCATCATAAAGGCAATTAAAATTTTAAAATAAAATAATTATTTTTATTAGCAAATATTTATGTCTGTACCCCATCCTCAAAGCAGAAAGAGCTAAGGCCTTTTCCTTTTCCTTCTACTACATAAATATAAGGACTGGGATTTTTATTTTGTTTACTGGAGTTATATTGTGATTACGCATACATAACTGCTTTTGTTTCAGGAATTATTGGCTGCTTTCTGCAGGACCCCCACTGGGGAAGAAGCCTGAAGCACAGGCATGTGCCCTGACCAGGAATTGAAACCAGTACAGGAAACCTTTCAGTACATGGGATGATGCCCAGCCAACTGGACCACACCGGCCAGGGCAACATCCCAGTATTTTTATAGATGTAGTATTCATTGCAAAATTTTTGGATGCAACTTCCCCAATTATCTTTTGTTTATTCAATAAGCATTCTCTGGAAGAGTGCAAGCAAGATAGATATCTAAGTCACTTGCTTTTGAGAATTTATCATCTTCATTTGTAAAAGGCAGCTTGGTTGAACTTAGAATTGTAGTGTATATGTTTCTGGATAGAAAGTGCTGGACATGAGTTTCAGCAGCAAAGAGCACATTGCTCAAGATGCCTTTCCAGCCATTATATAACTCTTATAAAATCAAAACAAACAGAACAACCTTGATAATTATTTGAAGAGAAAAAACGAGTTTATCCATACAAGTAAAGACTAACTTGACCTGGGGCATTTCTTTTCTTTTTTTCTTAATATATTTTATTGATTTTTTACAGAGAGAAAGAGAGAGAGATAGTTAGAAACATCGATCAGCTGCCTCCTGCACATCCCCATCCTACTGGGGATATGCCTGCAACCAAGGTACATGCCCTTGACTGGAATGGAACCTGGGACCTTTCAGTCCGCAGGCCGACACTCTATCCACTGAGCCAAACCGGTTTTGGCCTGGGTCATTCATTTCTTGTTCAAGAACGTTCACAGGTCTGGCTGGTTTGTGGATGAGCATCCATCTGAATCAAGAGGTCCCCAGTTTGATTCCAAGTCAGGGCAAATACCTGGGTTATGGGCTCAATCCCCAGTGGGGAGCGGCTATGATCCATATGTCTCTCTCACCATTGTTTCTATCTCTCTAGCCCTCTCCTGTCCTCTCTCTCTCTCTAAAAATATATCAATAAAAACATTTTTTTAAATATACTTTTTCATTTTTAAAAATGAAAGTTCAACAGAATACCTGATGATATCATCAAAGTCATTCAAACTGTGAACCAGAAATCTATCAGACTCAAACTGCCATCCTCATTCCATCATCTGGAGATGCTTCAAACAAATCTAGAAATTTTCTCAACTGGCTGCTCTCCAAACTCAGAAAAAGAATTTATAATTTGCTCAAACTATTAACCTTTGTTTTTCTTTTGTTTCCATAGAAATGCCTCATTTAATTACTTGATTGCTCACATAATTTAGAGGCCTAATTTAGGAGGAAGCTCACCTGCAACACCGCCTCCTGAAATAAAACATCCTCACAATCATCCTATCCTAAGTAATTATGAGGATATGTGTTTGCTAATACATCATGTTGTGCCTATATAAATAACTTAAAAATTATAACCCATTTGAATTATTTAATTGATTAAATCATGACTCCTGGGAATCTCTGCTCCAAGGAATCGTTCAATCCTTGATTACTATTCATTCTCCTCGTAGTCATCATATTATCCACATACTCTCAAAGGTCTGAAATGCCTGGATCCAGCCACTCACATGCAAATGGCATCCATCAAAATCAGACAACTGGATGAAATCAACAATAATTATGCAAATAACGAAGACCCTAACTACATGACCCTCAGACTTGTCCACTCAACTTAATGGACACAGAGTACATGTTATTCTTCCTCCTATATCAATGATGGTAACTGAGAATAATGTTATCCTGGTTGATCATACTCTCAGCCAGCTGAGAGAGTGACAAAAATGGGGGACTTTGCTAAAATAAAAAGCAAATGGAGACCAGCCTTGAAATTCCTTGAGCAAACAATGCAAACACATTTTAATTTAGATTGTATGGCAAGATGAATCTGACCTGGGTCATTTCTTTTTTGTGTCTCTGGAAATCATAAGCAAAACTTAAACTGTGTCCCAAGGTTGATGTGAAGTAACCACTAACCAATTCCCTATCATTTAAGAAAATTCTAATATTAAAACCAATCACTGTGAGAAATAGTCACTGCTTATGTCAACAATACATCATGTTGAAAGAATGAGCTTTATAACAACATATCCCTGAGTGTCATTGAATGTTTTGGTTTGAGTGGTTCCAGTTGGCGAACTGTCTTTTGGTATGTGCATAACAAACTTTTACTACTCTGTTCCCCCGAAAATAAGACAGTGTCTTATATTATTTTTGCTCCCAAAGATGCACTAAGTCTTATTTTCAGAGGATGTACCTATTATGTTTCCATGAAGTAGGTCTTATTTTCTGAGGATGTGTTATTTTCGGGGAAAACAGTAGTTAGTTTGGTGATTCATTTGTTTTACTTCTGGTATTTTTGAACTTTTGGCAGTGAATCCAGGAGACGACAGGTCAAAACAACAACCACAAAAAACAATAACAAACTCTTCACATGGGGAGGCACTACCCTTTATGCAGGGGTGGGGAACATCTGGCCCTCAGGCCATATAATTCCTGTGAAATCATTTGGTCTGTCTCTATCAAGGCATTAGGGGTGAGTTAATGAAATGTTTGAACAAATACAGCAGGCGAATTTTTAAGCTGATAATTTTGTATGGCCCGCCAATGATGTTATAAATATCCAAATGGCCCTTTGCAGAAAAAAGGTTCCCCGCTCCTGGTTTTTCGCATCAGTCTGATCACATACTGAGAGTCAGGTGGTCCTTTCAGTCATCTTGCAGCCCTCCGGATACAAACTCAAGGACCCTTACTGCCAGAAGCTGATCATTGTTTTAATAATAGAGAGATGTGGGCAGGGAATTCAGAGGGCTGGTCAACATTAATGTCTCTAAAGGTTCAGAGCTAATTATTAGATATTGGTAGTTGAAGAAGCCCCACCTGTCAGTCCTAAATTCACTGATTGGATTTTTTTTTTTTTGGAGTTTCCTGCCTAGGGCATATAGGTGTATCCTATAATTTTAATCTTTTTTAAAATATATATTTATTGATTTTTCACAGAGAGGAAGAGAAAGGGACAGAGAGTTAGAAACATCGATGAGAGAGAATCATCGATCAGCTGCCTCCTGCACACCCCCCACTGGGGATGTGCCTGCAACCAAGGTACGTGCCCCTGACCGGAATCGAACCCGGGACCTTTCAGTCCGCAGACAGACGCTCTACCACTGAGCCAAGCCAGTCCCGGCTATAATTTTAATCTTAATAAAAGGGATGGAAAATCCAGAGTGAGTAGTAGTCCTCCCACTAGAGCTGGACTACGACCTGGTCCCCATTTCCCAAATTAAATCTTTTCAAAGTCTCTTTTTCATTTGTGTGCAGCCTTCTCCAGAATCAGAACCCTGAACTGGAATCCTGAATCACTCAGGACATGAAAGGGGCTTCCACACCTTAGAGCCACCAGCCAGTCCAAGATTGGCATCCCAAGGGCCTTTGGCACTTTAGGCTGCCTACTGGCAAACCTAGGGCCCTATCGGCAATCATTCCAGTCTCGTGCTAATTACTGGTGGACCCTTTCTGAAACCCAGGTGCTGCAAAATCCACAACTCCTAAGAGGCCATCAGCAGGAGTAGCACTTCCTGCTTCATTCCACCTACCCCTGTCAGACTCAAGGACTCTTTAGGAGACCCTACCTGCAGAACGCAAGCATAGTGCACTGTTGTTGAGAGGATGCAGCCACTTTGCAAAACAGTATGGAGGCTCCTCAGAAATTAAAAAAATGGAACAGACAGGCCCAGCTGGCATGGCTCAGTGGTTGAACATTGACCTATGAACCAGGAGGTCATGGTTTCAATCCCCAGTCAGGGCACATGCTTGGGTTGCTGGCTGGATCCCCAGTAGGGGGCATGCAGGAGGCAGCCGACTGATGATTCTGCCTCATCATTGATGTTTCTATCTCTCTCTCCCTCTTCCTTCCTCTCTGAAATAAAAAAAATAGCCACATATAATAATAAAAAAGAATTCCCTCATGATCCAGTGAATCCATTCCTGAGTACATTGAGTACATATGTGAAGAAATGCAAAACACTAATTCGAAATAATATATGCACCCCTGTGTTCATGGCAGTGTTATTTACAATAGCCAAGCCATGGAAACAACCCAAATGACCATCAATATAGAAGAGTGGGCAAAAAATGGTGGTAGGTACATATATACAATGGAATATTAATCGGCTAAAAGAATGAAATCTTATCATTTGAAATGGTGTGGATAGACCTAGAGGGTATAATTCTTAGTGAAATAAGTCAGTCATTGAAAGGCAAATACCACATGATTTCATTTATATGTGGAATCTAAGAACAATATTAACAAACAAAACAAACAGGCTAGTAGATACAGATAACAGATGAGAGTTGTCAAAGGAGAGTGGTATTGGGGAACTATTAGAAAAAGATGAAGGGATTGAGAAGTACAGATTGAAGACGAAATTGTCATGGGTATGTCAAGTACAGCATAGAAAATATAGCCAATAATATTGTAATAACTAAGTATGGTGCCAGGTGGGGGAACTATAAATACTGGGTCGGGGGAGACACTTTGTAAAGTATGTGATTGTCTAACCACTGTGATGTACACCATAAACTAATGCAATATAATATTTAATGTATAATGTAATTGAAAAAATAAAAATATACTTAATATCAAATATACTGATAAGAAACTAGAATTTATTTTTCTCTCTGAAATTATTTTTCTTAGATTATTGGTCTGCTCCTAATAAGATGTTGTAAAAGCTTTGTCTTTTTCTTCTGGTACTCTGTTTTGAAGCAAAATAGGGTATGTCTGATTAGAATAATTTCCTGTGCCTTATGTTGACTTTATCAAGTCCTTGGCTATTTAGAAAAACAAAATGTTCTCACTTTTAAAAGACCTAAGGTTTTTTTTTTTTACAATCATATTACTTCCAATAATTACTTTTAAAATCTTTCCTTGTCACTTGGATTAAATATGTAGCCAAATATTGTTTTTCAGTGACCCATGATCCCATTTGATGTTCAAACTTCCTGACAAATTTTGACACTTCACCTTCCTCAAATGGAATACAAAATGATAACTTTGCACCTAAAACTGTCCAGAAGGCCACTGGCTAATAACAAAGGATTTGTTCTTTCATCTTGTAAAAAGAGAGTTGTTGAAATAATTAGGTTTATTTGATATGTTTTGAGTTATACAGGAAGCTTTGTCAAATTAGAAGAGACATTTAGCTTTCCCTAAGCTAAATATGCATAGGTAAAAATGTCATTAATATAAATATTTAAGAAGTTATATGTAATTCCTAGAGATTTATCAATGCCCTAGCTGTAAATAATATTTCCATCCATCAGAGTCCTAGCTGTTTTTCTTGATATTAGACAACAATATAATATTATTAGTGTTAATTTCAGTTATATTTTAAATGTTGACTCAGTCACAATTTTACTTCTAAAATTGAATCCAATATGTTCCAGTCCAGTGTTTTTTAATTGAGAATTCATATCACTTACCTATGGAGTTTTATTAATATGCAGATACTTAAGACCTACTCCAGACTTGGTACTCTTGATATATTTTTGGTATATTCTAAACAAATGCTTGATATAGCCATGGAACATTATGTCTTAGAATTATATGTTATATCTAAAGATTATTTTTCTCTGTAAACATTATGTGAATTAGAAAACCAGTCTTCATTAAAAAATAGGGATCATTGTTACATTTATAGATACGTTGTCTAAAACGTTTTGGGACTGGCTTTATTTTGCATGCTATAAAACAACCAAATTTCCTGATTAATCACATTATTTTTATAATGAACTTTCATTAGATCTTTCATTTTGAAAATAAGTAATAATTTAACCACAGCCATTTTATGGTTTTTTGTTATCTACAAATATTTTTTACACACACACACACACACACACACACACACACACACACACACACACTTTGATGCTTCTATGAAAGTGTATGCCATCATCTACAGGCCAGAATGTTTGTCTTCAACAAAGAAGGACTATCTCAGAAACCCACTGAAAAAGACTATGGTGGTTATGTGTACTCATGGGCACAGCCTTCTGATGGCATTACTTAAGCCACTTTGAGACCATACCAGCAGCTAGGGTCAGGAAAAACAATTGGTTCATGAGACTGGAAACCCAAAATCAAAGGGAACAAGAATTAATTACATAGAACTGATTGAATTGATGAAGGATGATTATAGGTTTTCTTAGGAATATTGCTGGTACTTTAATGTTCTATTTTCTACATGTCAGTTATCTTTGAGTTGTAACAATTCAATAGACTATGCTTTTGTAAAAAGAAGTGAAACAGTTATTTTTCTCTCCCTGCCTGAGCCCTCTATAATTCAGAAATTCTTATTGAGTATTTATTTTTAATGGTAATATAGTTATTTGTGTAGATTTAATGATTCCATCCTCCTTGTTAACAGAACATACTTGGAATCATTTGTTATAAAATCAAGGCTTTGGGATATAATATTTGAGAATAAATTTTATTTAATAAGATGTTACTGGACATTTTTAAGGAGCCAAGGTTTACTTTATGGAGCAAATTTTTACAAAACCCTCTTGGGGAAAAATGGCCTGCTAGGTCTCTTACAAGGGTTCTAGTTTTACATGTATGTAAGGAAAATCACCCATGGCATGCCAAGGAGTCTTAGGATATTTTGGTGACCTTGATAAAAGAGAAAAAAGAAAAGAGATTAATCCAAATCTATATGTAATTCAGATATGATGGAACATATTCTTAGCTTGGCATTGTAGCCAAGGAAGGGGCTTGGGTAAGGTGACCAGACGTCCCGCTTTTGGCGGGACAGTACTGATTTTTAACAATTTGTCCTGCGGCGTTTTTAGAAAGTCCCGATTTTTCTTGGGAAAACACCGTGGGACACCGGACAAATTGTTAAAAATCGGGACTGGTCACCTTAGGCTTGGGGTACTGGTAAAGGGATTAAGAAGTACAAATTGGTAGTTATAAATAGTCACGGGGATGTAAGTACAGCATAGGGAACATAGTTAATAATTTATATATATAGCCCTAATAGGTTTGGCTCAGTGGATAGAGCATAGGCCTTTGGACTGAAAGGTCCCAGGTTCAATTCTGGTCAAGGACATGTACCTTGGTTGCAGGCACATCCCCAGTAGGAGGTGTGCAGGAGGCAGCTGATCAATGTTTCTCTCTCATCAATGTTTTTAACTCTCTATCCTTCTCCCTTTCTCTCTGTAAAAATTAATAATATATACATTTTTAAAAATAATTTATATATACATATAAAATATAGAAATATGCTAATTAACCAGGATGCCACAATGGGTCAACCAGACAGGAGGAGGAGGTTGCATGCACAGCATCCGGAGCGTGGTGGAAGGGGCCTCCACACGCCTGTGCTGGGGAGGGCCTGATCAGCAGTGGCCACGGCTGCTTCAAGAGCTGGAGAGGGAGGCAGGGCCAAACGGGAGACTTGAGGGTGGGCGGTGCTGCACAAATTTGAATTGCAAGTTGGGCTCCTAGTATTGCAGTAACTATGTATGGTGCCAGGTGGGTACTGGACATATCAGGGGGAACATTTTGAAGAGTATGATTGTCTAACCACTATGCCATACACCTGAAGCCTATTTTGTATGTATACAAAATAGGGTTGAAAGTGAACTGTAATATAAAAATAAAGAATGTAAATTCTTAATTTAAATTAAGAATGAATGAATGAATGAATGAATCTGACTCTAATTAATGGGAGTTGCCATGAAAGGAACACCAGCCTCACCTCAAATGAGCCACCACTGTTGCGTGGCACACTGCCATGTCAACTTCCCAATGCATATCCCGGCACAACTCTAGATAATGGCAAAGCCCAACAGTACCGGGAGCAATAATAGCCATACTATCTCAGCAATTTGAAGCAAAGATGACAAAGGATTGGAAAATCAGAGACCCAAGGCAATGCTCAATGTGAATCAGAACAAAAATAGACTCTGTGTTTGTACTGTTTTTTTCTGAGTATAAATCTATGCACATTTTTTTTAAAATTAAAATCTACAGAAAACATACAGATTAAGTAAGGATTCTAAAAAGAGACTTTAAAATTCCAACTTGAGATTGCAGCAAAGAAAACTTGAAATGGCTTATATAAAAAAATCCTTCTCACTGCATCTATTTAAATAATCATGCCAATTCTAATGAGGCCAGCCTTATTTTGTGATCCAGAATAATATTTCTTTGAAATTATTGTTGCTCAAATGGGGGGAACGGGTGACTGTACAAAAAACAACAACAACTGTGTTTCTGAAAAGGTGCTAAACATTACTAACCATTAGGGAGATGCAAATTAAAACCATAATGACATATCACCTCACACCTGTCCAAATAGCTATCATCAAAAAACGAGAGAGGACAAAATGCTGGCGAGGATGTAGAGAAAAGCAAACCCTTTGAGGCCACATGGAGGGACCTGGAGAGTATTGTGTTGGGGGGGGTTGTAAATGAGTACAGCCACAATGGAATACAGTATGAAAGTCCCTCAAAAAATTTAAAAAAAGAACTACCATATGATCCAGCAATTCCACATCTGGGTATATAGCCGAAGGAAATGAAATCGTTGTGTTGAAGAGGAATCTACACCTCCATGTTTATTGCACCATTACTTACAACAGTCAAGATATGAAAGCAACCCAAGTGTTCATTAAGAGATGATAGATAAATAAAATGTGCTATAGGACACACACACACACACACACACACACACACACACACACACACACACAAACTGGAATTCTATTCAGCTTTTAGAAAGAAGAAAATTCTGCCATTTGCAACAAATATGAAACTTGAGGATATTATGTTAAGTGAAGTAAGTCAGAGAAAGACAAATACTGTCTGATCTCAATTATATGTGGAATTAAAAACAAACAAACAAAAAACAGCTGAAAGAGGTTTGGCTCAGTGGATAGAGTGTCGGCCTGCGGACTGAGAGGTCCCGGGTTCGATTCCGGTCAAGGGCATGTACCTTGATTGCGGGCACATCCCCAGTAGGGGTGATGCAGGAGGCAGCTGATCTATGATTCTCTCTCATCGATGTTTCTAACTCTCTATCCCTCTCTCTTCCTCTCTGTAAAAAATCAATAATATATATATATATATATATATATATATATATATATATATATATTTAAAAACCTCAGAAAAATACAGATTTGGTTATCAGAAGTGGGAAGAGCGGTGATCTTCTGGGATTGAGCCCTTTGCCTGTGGAATGTGATGCTATCTTCATGTAGATGGTATTAGAATTGAGTTGAATTCTTGGGTACCCTGCGGATAGGCATTTAAGTGTATGGAAGTATCCCAATATGATTTCAAATGAATATTGATATTTAGAAACTTAGTACATTTATTGGCTTTGAGGGCATTTTCAAATCTTTCATCCATTTTTAAAACTAGTTTTTTCCCCCATTTACTTATTGATTTGAGGGGAAATTGCAGAATACACAATCTCTTCTAGCATGTATTGAAAACTTATCCTTATACTGGATCATAAAGCAAATCTCAATGAAATGAAAACACACAGAAGTTCTTTTTATAAATATATAGCTGTCCTAGAAATAAATAAAGATAAATAACCCCTACCATTTCCCTACACTGTTTCTGGATTAGGCATTAAACATCTTTCTAGTACGTGCCCCCCTCCCCCTATTGTAATAGTTAGGATGAGTGAATAAAAAAAACTGGTACATTTACAAAATGGAATACTACGTAACAGTAAAATAGAAGGATCTCTTACCCTTTGAGACAGCATGGAGGGGCCTGGGGAGCATTATGCTAAGCAGAATAAGCCAGTCAGAGAAAGAGAAATATCACCTGATCGCACTCATCTGCGAAATCTAATGAACAAAATAAACTCACCAACAAAATAAATCCAGAGACATGGAAGCATGGAACAGTGAGGAATCTCAGCAAGATGAGGGGGAGGTGGATGTGGGAAGACATTAACCAAAGAGCTTGTATGCATATATGCATAAGACATGAACACAGACCATAGTGTGGTGAAGGCCTGGGGCAAGTGCAGGGTGGAAGGTGGAAGGCGGGGGGGGGGGGGGGGGGGAGGGAATGGGGACATATGTAACACTTTCAACAATAAAGATACATTTAAAAAATATGAACTAAAATAAAAATAAAGTCTTTCCTTACTAATTTCCACACATGCACTTCGTTTTGCTTCCTGGACAGAACTTTCCAGTCACCAGCCATCTGTGTGCAGGGAAAATGAGGGCCCTTCCATCACCTTGCATCCCACCGTGGGGCACTAGGGATTTTCTGGCTACTAGCCAGAGGCCTGCCCACATTTGGGGATCCAGAGGTTTTTCCTTTGGGCCAGCACATGCTGGAGCCTGGGTTTTCTCCCAGTCACCAGCCTGGCCTCAATGTTGTCACCGAGGGCCCCAACTCATGCGCTCAGGTGCTTCCCATTCATCTGCCCACCTTCGAGCTCCAGACCCCCTTGCCCTTTCAGGCATGGATAAGGTGACCAGATGTCCCACTTTTGGAGGGAAAGTCCCGATTTTGACCAATGTGTCCCACGTCCCGAGGCGTTTTAAAAAAAGTCCCGATTTTTGGAAAGATTCAGGACGCGGGACAAATTGGTCAAAATCAGGACTGTCCGGCCAAAAGCGGGACATCTGGTCACCTTAGACTAGAGACAGAGGTGTGTCTCTGGAGGCTTTGAGTCTTTGTCTAATCTAATTTGGGGTGCCATTAGTCTGGTCTTTCCAAAAATCAGGACTTTTTTTAAAAAACGCTGTGGGACGCGGGGCAAATTGTTAAAAATCGGGACTGTCCCACCAAAAGCGGGATGTCTGGTCACCTTAGGCATGTAACATGTATGCAGTGAGGACCCAGGGGCCCTTCAGCCAGCGCCTCTCCTACAGAACCCAAGCCCTTTGGCCTATGGACAGCCTCCAGTGCTGGGGAACATGGAACCTTCCAGGCACTATTTGGAACTTGTGCTCTGATCTATGCTACCACATCCATTGTATGAACTGGTGCCTGCACCCTTACCGCCCCCCATTTACGGCTCTTTTGATCACAAACATGCCAACCCATTTAGTGTTCTAGAACCTTCCAGCCACCAGCCTGCAGGCACTCTGGCAACTGGGGGCAGACACACTGAGTTCCTGTCAGGCTGGGAAGCAGTGACAACCTGTGCCAGAGACCCCTTTGCTGCGCTGGAGGCCGCCGGATCCTGGCCACCCAGTCCTGACTGCGGCTGCCCTCTGACACCCGCCTGGGGTGGAGAAGCCAGAGAAGGAGCCTTCGTGGAGGTGAGCTCCGCCTCACAGTCATGCTCATCCCGGGACTGCGTTCCAGGTGCAGTACATGCAGCCTCCTCGTGCGGGTCATGACAGCAAGGCCTTGCTGCCTGGCTGGCAGGTGAGTGAAGCTCCCAGAGATGCCAAGGGAGGGGTCAGCAGGTGGGCAGCCGGCCTGCTACCAGGCCAGGAGAGTGGGAGAGAATAATGCTAAAATAGCCAGTTGCCTTTGGCCAGCAGGGAGAGCCCAATGTTGTTTTTGTTTCTTTTAAATATATAGTTACCAAGTTTTTACAGAGAGGAAGAGAGAGGGGTAGAGAGTTAGAAACATCGATGAGAGAGAAACATCCATCAACTGCCTCCTGCACACTCCCTACTGGGGATGTGCCCACAACCAAGGTACATGCCCTTGACCAGAATCGAACCTGGGACCTTTCAGTTTGCAGGCCGATGCTCTATCCACTGAGCCAAACCTGTTTTGGGTTTTGGCTGAGCCCAATGTTTTTTGTTTGTTTGTTTTTGTTTTGAGCCCAATGTTTTAAAAGAGGTACTGGTGGCTTAGAAAAGTCTTAACAGATCTTCTATAATAATAAAAAGGTAATATGGTAATTAGACTGGAAGTCTTCTGGATGTCTTTCCTGACAAAGCCAGGGCTGGAGGGAAGCCAGCCTGGTTCCTGGGTGCCAGAGGGAAGCCAGTTGCAGCAGCCAAGGGAAGGAAGGCCTACTCTTGCACAAATTTTCATGCATCGGGCCTCTATTATATATAGTATAAAAAGACTTCTCTCAAGTTTCTCTTCAACCTTTTACTTATTTTCATTTTTTGCAATGAACATTTTCAAAAAAAATGATTTTAACTATAATAATATTACATGCAATAAATATTAACATTTTAAGAAAAACAATTTTAAATATAACAATGTTATATGCCCCTCAACCTTTCCGGAGACACCTTCAAATCCTTATGTCACCATATCAAGGCTTCTACATCTAAAGAGCTTACTGACATTTGATTAAAAATAAATATCATAGGTATTATTCTAAGTGACCTTTTGCTTAAAAATAAATAAATCTTATAAAACAAATGTCTTCTAGCATGCATTTTGGAAATGGAATCCTTAGGCCACCACTAGAATGGACACCAGGAGCAACACGGGACATTTATTCAATGGTTTAGAGGTGGAGCAGATGTCCCTGAGAGGAAGGACAGACTTCATGTTAGGAAGATATTTTTATGTAAAAAACCATTGCTGTCTATGCCTTTTATTCTGCTTTTGCATGAATAGTTGATAAATCAGTGTCCTTTTTTGAAATATATAATTAGTCTTAATGTCCCAAATTTTCTGAGATGCAGAAAGTATGTTAAAAATAAAGGTAGTAGCCCTAGCTGGTTTGGTTCAGTGATAGAGCATCAGCCTGTAGACTGAAGAGTCCTGGGTTTGATTCCAGTCAAGGGCACATGCCCAGGTTGTAGGCTCAATCCCCAGTAGGGGGTGTGCAGGAGGCAACCAATCAATGTTTCTCTCTCATCTTTGATGTTCCTATCTCTCTCTCCCTCTTCCTCTTTTCTGAAATAAATAAAAATATTTTTAAAAATAATAGATGCAATAAAAGAAGATATTTTGTAAATATTAAAATTCATATAAATTAAAATGTATCTTTTGGGAGTGAAATAGCTAACCATCCTCTTTGAGTTGTATTTACTTTGCTCTGTTTATGTTACATAATTAAAATTAATCTAATGTTGCAACATCTAATAAATATTTGAAGAATTGTATGAATTCTTTTAATGTATTTTTTTTTGTTGGTTTCAGAAAGGAAGGGCTAGGGAGAGGGAGGTAGAAACATCAATGATGAGAGAGAATCGTTGATTGGCTACCTGTCCACAACTGGGGATCAAGCCCACAATCCAGGCTTGTGTTCTGACTGGGAATTGAACCATGATCTCCTGGTTCAAAGGTTGTGTCTGACCATCTGGTTCAAAGGTTGACACTCAACCACTAAGCCATGCCAGGCAACCTGAATTCTTAATTGCATGAATAAAATAACCTATTTTTATACTTAGTGTTGAAACTCATAGTAAAGTTTGTCTTCTGTAAAATACTAATGGCAATTAATTTGAATTTGTTCAACCACCTCCAAGCAGTATATTTGTGTATACTTGTCTACTGGATTGATGCTATAGAGGAAGAGAGGACCCGGATGGTCACAATTAGAAGGCACATCATTACATGTGTGCAGTTTTGTTTCATGGTGTTCTATATAATAAAAGGATAATATGCAAATACTAAACAGCAGAACAGCCAAATAATCAATCAAAGCATAATATACTAATGATATGCTAAGCTGCTCAACTGCTCATTATGATGTGCACTGACCACTAGGGGGCAGATAGTCAACTGATGGACCAGTCACTATGACATGCAATGACCAGCAGGGGGCAGATGCTCCAACCAGTAGGTTAGCTTGCTGCTGGGGTTTGGCCAATTGGGACTGAGCAAGATGTTCGGACACATCTTGGAGCCCTCCCTTGGTCCCTCCCCAGCCCTATTGTGCACTGGTGGAGTCCCTCAGCCTGGTCTATACCCTCTTGCAATCCAGGACCCCTTGGGGGATGTCATAGAGCCAGTTTCAGCCTGATCCCGCAGGTCACCCAGAGGGACCCCACCCGTGCATGAATCCGTGCACCGGGCCTCTAATTGTGTATATAACTGACAAATGCATTCTTATTTTAGATAGCTAAATTTTGTAAATACTTAGAAATTCCCAAATGCATTTATAGTAGTAGTAATTAGTAACAAGAAACATTTTAATAGTCTTGAAAATATTGATGGAAAATATTTTCTTTGAAAATGTAATGCCACACCACTTCTGTGAGCAGTATTCTACCAGGACTTGAGCATTGGGTGAAAGTAGGTTGGAAGGGAAAAATAAAAAAGGAAAATATTACTCCTTACAAGTGAGTATAGAGTTAACTATATTATGCCATTTTTGAAATAGTCACATTCTGAGGTGCACATGTTCATTCATTAAAGGTAGATTCGGTAAAGTAACACATTTTGTTAACATATTGGATTTTTGCTTAAAATCCACGTGAAACCTTGTGTTTGGGGAAGGGAAAGGCTAAAGCTTCTCTTTGAGCATAACTTCTCTTTGTACTTACATACTGGATCAGGCAAAGAGGCAGAAGAGTGATGTATGTGTGCATGTTTTTGGTCATACTATATGAATACATTGTCAAAGAATTTAATAGAAATGCCTACTACCTATTATTTTAATAGCATGCACCTGATAATGAATTCACTTAGAAGCATTCTACTTATAGTACTCCAAGGCTTTGTGTCTCATTTTAAATGGATCATTATGGGAATGCAGTGTTTTAACTCTGACAACATTTTTAATCCAGAGGGTTAAGCAATTTTTGACCTTGAGAAAAGCAAGATTGCATTTCTATCCTGATGGAGTATGTTGTATTGTTTGTTATGAAAATAGTCATGGCCTTGGAGCTTTGAACTGATAAATATCTTTATATCTAAAAAAGAGTGATGCATACTACATGTTCTCAATGAGAGAAGTATGTGCTCACTCGTGTGAAGGTACACTCACACCCACACACAGAACTAGACATTTTTGTAAAACTGTAAACTTCTTGTGGTTATGGATATTTTGGTATCTTTTGCTTGTTGGGTTTTTCAGTTTTCTATAATGTACATATTAGCTTTTAAAAGTTAGGAAAATGTTACTTTTTTAATTCAGTAGATATTACTATTTTTACTTCTCAAAGAAAAATAGTAATTCATCTTCATATTCTCAACAAACTTTAATGGCCTGATTTCTCTGACTAAAGGCTCGTAGGACTCTACATTTGTGGTTTAGTCATTTCACTAGGATCTATATTCACATTAATATTCCTTATGAATTTTCTTGGTACATAGCTAGCACTTTCAGGTTGAATACCCAGCCTTTTATTATAGAAAAACTCCCTTGTGTCATATTCTTAAAACTTTTATTTTCTATTCTATGTACTATATTGCTTTTTTAGGCCAGCCACTATCTACTCTTTACTCTCTCTGTGACTTTTGCCAATACTTGCTTCTAGGCCACTGATTCATATCTTGGTAGCATTGTTTTTGCTCCTTGCTACTTTGCATGCATTTTTACATTTCTGTGTGTTTTCTTCTCTGTTTAATTCCTTACTTCTGGGAGTTCTCTTTTTATATCATTCTGTTTTTATACCATCTTATAACTCATAACCTCATTTTCATAGAGGCATATTTCTTTTTCATTTGCTTGAAATTTTGGAGGGTTGTCTCAACTTCCTTCTTTTTACAGAGAGAGTGAGAGGGAGGGAGAGAGACACAAAGAGAGAAACATCGATGTGAGAGAGATACATTGATTGGTTGTCTCCTGCACACACTCTAACCAGGGCCAAGATTGAGCCTGCAACTGAGGTAGGTATGTGCCCTTGACTGGAATCGAACCTGGGACCCTTCAGTTAGAGGGCAATGCTCTATCCATTGAGCTAAATGGACTAGGTCTCTCTCTCTCTCTCTCTCTCTCTCTCTCTCTCTCTCTCTCTCTCTCTCTTAAAGGACACATATCTGAGGTGTGCTCCACTTCTTTCTCTTTCTCTTTGGCCTGATTTCTCTGTCTGCCTGCCTGTTCCCCTTCACCCTTCCTAGAGCCTCTTTCTCTTCCTCCTATTAACCTTCTTGTTTCCTCCTCATCATCGCTTCTTCTTTTATAATTTTACATAGTTCCCAGTTTTATGTATTCATCCTACTTATCTATGAATCAGAATATGGGTAGTATTTATTTGAGGAATATATATACTGAGTGGCCAGATTATTATGATCTCTGAATGCATAATAATCTGGCCACTCAGTGTATATCCTATATAATAAAAGGCTAATATGCAAATTGTCTCCTTGACCAGGAGATGGACCAGCAGGCAGGCAGGCCAATCACCCATGTCCCCTTCCACTGGCCAGGCTGGCCGGACCCCACCCATGCACGAATTCATGCACCGGGCCTCTAATATATATATATGCCAGAGTGGCCAGATTATTATGCATTCAGAGATCATAATAATCTGGCCACTCAGTGTATATACAAATGCTAGATGGGGCCTTTTCTCTGGACCTGCTCCTGGCACCAATATGATGTGACAGGATTCATTTGAGCTTTATTCACTATCTGCATGAGTACTCTATGAATTTTCCTCTTAGACCAAGAGCCGAAGGACTGAAAATAGATGGACAGAAAATAATGCTGTGGCTTGGTTAAACTTCCAGTGCAGTTTTAGAATTCCTCTTTAAATCATTTCCCACATTTTATTTTTTCCATTGCACTAGGTTTTTTGGGGACAGTTTCTGAATAAGTTCTCTAAGTCAGCATCTTCATGCCTAAAATATACATTTATAGCCCTGGCCAGTTTTCTCAGTGGTTAGAACGTCAACCTATGGAACAAAGGGTCTCGGGTTCGATTTCAGTTAAGGGTATGTACCTAGGTTGCAAGCTAGATCCCCAGCCCCAGTCGTGACCGGGAGGCAACCAACCCATAAGTCTCTCTCAGGGGGGTTTCTCTCTCTCTCCCTTTCTCTCTTATCCCCTCTTTTCTTCCTTCCACTCTCTCTTTAAAAAACAATGGGGGGGATCCTCAGGTGAGGATTTAAAAAAATCATTAAAATGTACATTTATATATGGATATATTTGTAAAATTTTTCTTTTTAGTTTACTTATTTATTCACTCCTATATACCATTCTTTTTAAAAGTGGAGCCTAGAATTTCATTGCCAACATAAGCCAAATTATTAAATTATATCCTCCGCGCTTGAAATCTAAGTTTTAACTTCCTTCCATGGTCTTACAGTTAATTATATACTCTTTCATTCTAAGTTCTTTTTATCCTTTTCAGTCGCTTTGCAAAAGGATTTGTTTTGTACCTTCATGTACACCACCGTTTCTGCAGTTACGTATTTGTCAGCAAATACTACTGTATGCATTGTAATAAAAGTTATATTTATAGAATTTTTACAATATGTCAGGCACATATTTTTGCATAATTCTGTTTTAGGAGACAGATAACTTTTCATATTTTTCCAGAGGAATAAACAGGCTCAGAGAGCTCAACAGTTTATCCTACTGGTAGACCTACTAGCCAAGACTCTGTTAGGTTTAGCTTCTTAAAGCTCATGGGGGTTTTTGTGGTCTGTCTTTTTGTTTGGCTTATACGATTGTTTTTATGATATACCACTTGTGTGGCTGTTTTCATGACACAGAGATCTCAAGTGTAATGTTACCTTGACTTTGGAGACTGGTTCAAGGGCCTGATAGAACATCACCAATAATATCAGTTCATCTATGACTTGTTCTCATAAACTTGCTAATGCATTTTAATTACACCTGTTCACCATGTATGCTCTCTGCCTCAAAGTATCATTAGATTTTTGAAGGCAGGCATATCTTCATAGAGAACCTACTGCAGCGCTGCACATCCTAATTCATCAAAGAATAATGTTGCCTAAGTGACATGAAGACTCCAGAATGTGTTCTCCATGATGCACTGAAGGCAGCTCAGATGGATTGTTGTCCTATATAAACGTTTAAGCAAAGAAGTATGGAGCAAATATGTATTGTAGCCCTCCCTAATCCCCTCTGTAGCTGTCTATGAAATAAAGATAGACGCAAAAATACAGGAAAATTGATACCTTCATGATTTAATTTGTAAAACTCTATAGTTTTAATTAATTAAAAGATGTTAAAATATATGTGAATTAATTATGAAATGCATACTACAACATATGCACAGTTTGGTGTAAAGCCTGTTAATTAAGCTGTAATTTCTCTTCTTCCCAGTGGAAAACCCTAAAATAAGCAATCCATATACTATATTAGCAAAGCCATCATTTCAGGCCTGGATCGTGGAATGGCAGTATGAGCATAGATTCTCTATCACTTGGGCAACCACAAAGCATTTCTTATTCAAAATAAAAATGTTGAAGGGATATTTTATGGAAACAAAAATTATCGGATTCAACAATTTATATTTCTTTAGGTAATATTGTTTTGACAATTTGCTAAATGTATTTAAAATTTTCAATTTAGTGCTACCTGATAGCACTAAAATAACAGTGTTTTAAATTTTGTAAAATTCTTATTTTGTACCTAAAACAGTCAGATCTTTTTATATTTATCATGAAGAAACTAAGTATTTCTTTGCCCTGTTATAATTCTGAAATACTAGCCACCATTTTGAGTAAAATAAATAAAATCTTGACAAATCTCTTATTAGTTTGCCTATTAAGATAGTTCTGGGTTGATGGATGAGAACAATAGCGCATCTAAAAAGCATTCTTGCAGTGAGTGTAGATCTACTAGTCAAAGGAAACACATTGTTATCCATATGAGTAACACTGTGAGGTTCAGTTTAACAAAATTATTCTTGGTATGAATGTGAATAATGTAGAAATGTGTTTTAAAAACCAATGAATGATTAAAATTTGTATTGATTAATCTGGTTTTCTTTGTAAAGTTTCCCATGATATGCCCTTGTTCTTATCACAGTACTCTCTGCATATTCAAAGGCTATAGGACTTAAATATATTGTATCATTTCATTATAATTTAAATATGTTTACCTAACTTTTATATGAATAACATATTCATATATGAAGGATATAAAAACAGTTACTAAATGAAACTATTTTAATCTTATTTGCATTCGAGGCCACAAGATATCATGTTAACAGTGTGCTATGTGAATTCCTTCTTGTGGTTGTTGGTCCAAGCTAGTATACAGACCTTTTTAAAAAAATAAAAGATATTTTCTGAGGGGTCTTAACTCCTCGGCTTCAGAATAACACCATAACCTGTTATTCCTAAATTAGCCTATCATCTATGCATGATTTGTAAAGCAAGTATGCAAATACCATTTTGCTCGCTGACTTTAGTGTATAAACAAGTAGAGGTTGCAGAAGCAGGGGTATTAAAAAGAGAATTTAACGAGGAATTAGTAAGGCGTTTTCTCTTACCCTAATAGCAGGACTGAAGCTCTGGAACTCAGATTATCTGCGGGGAGTCAGATAGTGGTGGAGAAGCAGGCTGCAGGGTGGACTGAATCATGGAAAATCAGTTCTTCCTCCCTGGCAAACCTCACAGATTTTCTTTCTAATGACAGTTTCCCACTGTTCATGGAATTGGGATTTGAGCCATTTTAGGCTATCTTAAAGGAAAGGGTGTAACCTAGCAAAAAGTTCATCCACCCAGCGCTGCAGGTAGCCAATTACTGATACTGACTTCCATTGACACCAGGATGCAGTGAAAGAGAGTGGCATTTATTGTATAGAGCTACCCAATGGAGAACGGGCACCTTATACTGGGGAAAAAAACCCAAAAACTCCTCATTGGTTTACAGACTAGGGGTTCATAGAATATAATCCTAAATCATCACAAGTAAGGGGCTTAGGGTCCTGAGTTAAACTGATGGGTTAAGAGTGAGGTAAGGGCAGTAAATCATGATTTCAGGTCTTGAGGTAGCTTCCCCATCCATCAGTCTTGTTTCTAGGGGACATGGCCAGAGGTTGCTCCGCTGTAGGGCTCGGGGGCTGAAATACAACTTAAGGCATGAGGTTATCTTCAGCTTAACAAAATTCATACCATGTGACCACTAGTCAGGGCCTTGCAATTGTCTCTTGCTGCCCTGGTTATTCATTTTCCCACAGTCTAACAGGCCCAAGGCTAGGCAATTTCTATAATGGTTAACGGTGTGCTATGTGACTGCCTTCTTGTGGCTGTTAGTCTAGTATATAAACCTTTTTTTAATACATGATATTTTCTGAGGGGTCTGAACTTCTCGGCTTCAGGATAACACCTAAAAACAGGGTATTCCATAGGAGCAGACACAAATGTGAAGCTTAATGAATCAGAGATTAAACAGGGAATCTCTTAACTGGCAGCTTAAAACAACAAAGCACAAGGTATAAGGAAATCTCCATTATCCTTCTCACCATGACACTGGTAGATTCTCAGAACCCAAAACTCCCTGATTATACTTGACTAAATGTTCAAAATTGCCTATTTCTTTTTTTAATGTACACTAATAAAAGAGAAACAGGCAAATTGACCATCCCTCCGCTATGCCCACCAGCCAATCAAAACAAGTATGCAAATTAATCCAACAAAGATGGAGGTTACTTTGCATACACAACCACAGAGCTAAGACTGAAGACAGCTTAGAAGGAAGTCAAACCCTGCAGAAGGGAGTGATGCTGCAAAGAAGCAAGCCGGGTGGTGGAGGTGGGAGGAAAGCAAGCTGAAGGAAGCCCTATTCTTGCAGGAATCTTCCTGCAATGGGCCTCTAGCATATACATGTGTGTGTGTGTGTGTGTGTGTGTAATTGATTTCAGATTGGAAGGGGAGGGAGCGAGAGCTAGAAACATCAATGATGAGAGAGAATCATTGATTGGCTGCCTCCTGCACGCCCCCTACTGGGGGCCAAGCCCACAACCCGGACATATGCACTTGATGGGAATCAAAACAGGGACCCTTCAGTCCACAGGCTAAAACTCTATTAACTGAGCTAAACCAGCAAGGGCTCACAATTGCCTATTTCTTATCCTCCACTTTGTCTTGACCAAACTTTATTTAGGCTTCTCGCCTCCTATGGGCCTCTGAGCTCTGTTCGCTCCAGAGCAAACTCTAAAATGTTGAACTTTCGCCGGAACCAAGATGGCGGCCTAGGCAGTCTCCTAAGCTGCCGCCTCATCAACAATTTAATTTAAAAAACAACTAAAATCAAAAAGGACTTCACCAAAACCTCAGGAAAGCTGGCGGAGTGGAATAGCTACAACTAGAAAGAAAGAGAGAGGCTCACGGATCGGACTGGGAGCCAAAAAGCACTGAGGTAGGGAGACACTCGCGCGCGGAGAGAAAGTGCGGCCCCTAATGCCTGCCTGGCGGGAGGGGAGGAATTCCTGATTGCATGGAACCCTTTCCGACTGTACTGAACCCCAACTCCGGCCGAAATTCCGTGGTCCCAGGCTCATATGGGTGGAGTCTGGACTGTAGAGAAAGGCACCCTGAGACTCAGAGACTCAGAGACTGGGAGACCTGGGACCGGGAGCCACAGCTGGCAGGGTCTACAGTCTCGCGCGCACGCGAATGAGAACGCGCTGAGGTCTGACCTCCGCCTCTCTGTAGCGGAAGGAGTCAGAAGCTCCAGGTCTGACCACGGAGGCTGCTGCCGCCTCTCTGTACAAGGTGGCGGCCTCTCTGTAGCGGAAGGAGTCAGAAGCTCCAGACTACAGAGACCAGCCCAAGTCCAGGCGAGCCCCTGGGGCACCCACGCTCTTGCACGGGGAACCTGGGATGGTCAGGCGGAAACTCAGGGAAGCCGTGGAAGGCAGAGGTCAGGCGGAAACTCAGGCGAGTGCACAAGGGCAGGGCGGAAACCAAGACTGTCAATTCAGCCCTGAGACTCCACCCCATCCAAGCTGAGCAGAGGCTTCTGCAGTTTTTCAAGTCTGATCCTATAAGACTGTCTCCAATACAGAATTTATCCCAGAGTAGACACAGCTGATACCCACATCCAATTGGCCTGAAGGTCAATTCACAACAATAAAGACTTAGCTACAACAAGGCTGTGCACGCAGTCCACAAAGGGGATCACCAAGAGTGTCTACCTCAGGTAACTGAGGAAGCTGACCCACTGTGCTTGCTATATAGGACACCAAACACACAAAGCCATCCTACCAACTCTGAAAAAATAGTGATAATGCCGAGACAAGGAAATAGATCTCAAACAAAAGAGATGGAGGATATAGAGTTCAGAACTACGGTTCTAAGGTTATGCAACAATATCATAGAAAAGCTCGATAAACTTCATGAGACCCAACTAAAAAGTATACATAAACTGACTAAATTGGAAAATATTATGCAGAGATCCAACAGCAGAATGGAAGAACACAAGAATCAGGTCAAAGAGCCAAAAGACACTTCGCTGGAGAAGGAAGAAGAAAAGAGGATCCAGAAAGTTGAAGATAGTGTAAGGAGCCTCTGGGACAACTGCAAGCGCACCAACATCAGAATTATGGGGGTGCCAGAAGAAGAAGGAGTCCAAAATACTGAAAACATATTTGAAGAAATAATATCAGAAAACTTCCCTCACCTGGTGAAAGAAATAGACTTACAAGTACAGGAAGCCTACAGAACCCCAAACAAGAGAAATCCAAAAAAAAAAATACTCCGAGGCACATCATCATCAATATGCCAAGGGTAAAAGACAAAAAGATCTTACAAGCAGCAAGAGAAAAGCAGTTGGTTACCTATAAGGGAGCACCCATACGACTATCAGCTGATTTCTCAACAGAAACCATGCAGGCCAGAAGGGAGTGGCAAGAAATATTCAAAGTGATGAATAGGGAGAACCTACAACCAAGATTACTGTATCCAGCAAAGTTATCATTCAGAATTGAAGGGCAGATAAAGAGCTTCACAGATAAGAAAAAGCTAAAGGAGTTCATCACCACCAAACCAGTATTATATGAAATGCTGAAAGGTATTACTTAAGAAGAGGAAGGTCAAGTGAATTAAAAATCTCAGGAATAGAATAAACTCGTGAATATAATAGAATTAGGGGCAAAGAAAGGGAGTGGATAGATAATTATCAGGGTGAAAGGGGTGTGGGGTGCAGAAAGAGACTGGATTAAAATTGTATAACCTATGGATGAGGACAATAGTGGGGGGAGGGGGTAAGGGCAGAGGGTGGGGTGGGAATCAGGTGGAGGGGAACTATGGGGAAGAAAAAGGAGAAAAAATTGTAATAATTTGAGCAATAAAGATTTATTTAAAAAAAATAAATAAAAATTAAAAAAAAATGTCGAACTTGACCCCCTTATAGGCATCTCCTGGGGATGAGCTGACCACATCATGACCCTTTCCCTGTCAAACCCCATTGGCTATTTCCCTTGATTGTCCAGCATCTTCTTAAGAGATGAATCTCATCTGTGCTTGCCCCTCCTTTACACTCAGGGAAAAAAACCTTTTTATCTGTTTGAATTTAGGACAGATTTCTGAGAGTGGTGCAGTCTCATGATTTTAATTTTCTTTCTAATAATTAAAGTCTCTCCCTGTCATTTGAATAACCAGCTATATTGTTCTTTTGTTGTTGTTGTTGTTGTTTTCACCTGAGGATATTTTTCTATTGATTTTTAGGGAGAATGGAAAAGAGAGGGAAAGACAGAGAGAAACATCAATGTGAGGGAAACACATCAATTGTTTGTCTCCTGCATTTTCCCTGACCAGGGCCTAGGATGGGGAGGAGCCTGCACCCAAGGTACGTGTCCTTGACCGGAATCGAACCTGGGACCGTTAGGTCCACAGACCGATGCTCTATCCACTGAGCCAAAATGGCTAGGGCCAAATACTAGTATATATAGTTCTTATATTTTGTAACATCATAGTCTGTAGTGAGATTGTAGTACATTCTGGAAATTCACTGAGGTTTTCTGAGTTACAGGCACTCATGCAATTAAGGAAAAAGAAACAGGAAAACAAAAATATGAGGCAAAGGAAATGGATAGTTGTCAGACTTCTGAAATAGATGTTCTGTCAATAACTAGATCTGGGAACGTACATCCTCCACTTCAAATTTAGGCAGGAAATGGACAGTTTAAGACAGCACAGTTTCATGTTTAGCAGGAAGAACAGTTGCTTCAGGCTAAGGGCTTGTAACTGTTGGTAGACTAGACTCTAGAGGGAGCAGAAACAGCTTAGCTCTTTATAACATCTAGGCCTAAATGGTCTCATTAAAACAGTACCACTTTCCATGCAACTTTCATAAACATTCAATGGATGTTACCCATCCTTGCCCCCACTCCCGCCCCCCACCCCTTGGGTCAAGTGCTCATCTCTGAAATATTCACTGTGGACTGAGAGATAAAGAAGTTTCATTGATTAGATCTAAGTCATGTGCCCATCCTTAGAGCCGGGACAGAGTCGGCCTCACCTAAAGCCACATGGTCTCACAATAGGGAAAAGGTGGTTCTCCATTAACAACCCTGATGCCCTGATGTCCACTGAGAAAGAACAAAGCAACCCTGACTAGTGGAACCTGGTAGCTGGCCATGGCCTACTCTTGTTGACTCTGAACAAAAATAAACAGCATACCAACATCAGAGGGGATCAGTCCGTGCCCATGATGGAGTGAGACAAAAATGTGGCTACTCCATATGCAGGTTTGAGCTCAAACAGAAACAAGAACACCGTGAAAAGGACAAATTTGTCCAAACTTGCTGCTCTATAGCTTACAAGATGACTGTTGTTTCTTTATCACTTACAAACCCACTTCATTTATTACACCTATTGTATGAAAATTGGCTGAAACCGGTTTGGCTCAGTGAATAGAGCATCAGCCTGCGGACTGAAAGGTCCCAGGTTCGATTCTGGTCAAGGGCGTGCATCTTGGTTGTGGGCACATCCCCAGTAGGGTGCAGGAGGCAGCTGATCTCTCTCTCTCTCTCTCTCTCTCTCTCTCTCTCTCTCTCTCTCCCCCTTCCTCTCTGTAAAAAATCAATAAAATATATTTTAAAAAAGAAAACAATTGTTAAGATGTCCAGTCACCACCCTGGCTGGTGTGGCCCAGTGGTTGAGCGTTGACCTAGGAACCAGGAGGTCATGGCTTGATTCCTGGTCAAGGTACATGCCCGGGTTGCGGGCTCAATCCCCAGTGTGAGGCATGCAGGAGGCAGCCAATTAATGATTCTCTCTCATTATTGATGTTTCTATCTCTCTCCCTCTTCCTTCCTCTCTGAAATCAATAAAATATATTTTTAAAAAGACATCCAGTCACCAAATTGCCTCTAATTTCTGACAGCACCCAATCCAAACCAAACCCCTACTTCCTTGAAAATTCAGCCCAAAGTGCCACGAACCTAAATTCTAAAATAAACTCCTCCTAACACCGTTATGTTGTCATGTCACCATGTGTGCAGGCTTCTTTGCTGCAGCAAGTAAGAAGCCCAGTACCTTTCCTAGTAGTCTTTGGCTGATTAGCAAGAGTACCACTAAACTTTTCCTTTGGGAAACTTTTTTAAAATTTCTTTATTGATTAAGGTATCACATATTTGTCCTCAACCCCCCATTCCAATCTCCCACCCCCACCCCTACTCATGCCCCCACCCCCTATTGTCCTTGACCACTGGTTAGGCTCATATGTGTGCACATAAGTCCTTTGGTTGATCTCTCCCTTCGGGAATCTTGGTTTCTGTTCAATCACCAATGCTTTTGTGCATGGTAAAGACTGCCAAGCCTCTATTTATGCTGAACAAGAATGAGAAGCTTGGGGTGACACAACACAGATGACTCCATATTCTTGACAGCATGAAGATGTTCCTGATATTCAGCTTCCGTTTTTGTGTTGTTTTTTTGTTTTTGTTTTTTTTTCCAGCATCCACGTCTGTAGTTTCCAAAGCAATCCAGTGTCCTCATTGAGACGGACTGAAATGACGAGCTATTTGCTTGAGATCATTATCAGAATAAGACAGAGAAAGAGTTGGTGAGCGACATTGTTTCTCAAAGCCTGTGGAAATTCATTTTCAAAAAAAAAAAAAAAAGGACCATTTTTGATTTGCTTTTTCAGAGGCCCTGTTCGAAAAAGAAAGAAGCAATTTCCCTTTAAAACCTTAACATTTCATTTACGAACTCATCTTCCCTTTGTCAGCAGGCAGCCCTACCTGGAGGCATCCAGTGTTCCTGCTGCTTCTCAGATACTCAAGGCGTTCCCCAGTCTATCATTGCACACCCGTGATATTTCCTTTCATTTCTCCTTGTACCTCTGTCTTCAAGGTTCTCTCCTAAGGAGCAATGTAAATTTGAGCAAAAAGGTTAATAGCTGTTAATAGCTACATGTGTTGCCATTTCATGGGGAAAATGCTATTACGGCAAAATAGCTTCTGGCCTCAGTTGCGGATGGTTTGAGTTTTAATTCTTGTACTTTTGTGTGAAGGTTTCGCTGGGCAAGTCATTCATTTTCTCTGAACTACAATGTCTTTATCTGAAAAAGTAATCTTCATTTGAGTGCTTCCCGAGGCTCTTTGATGTTTTCAGGCCTACAGATGAACACGGAGCTCACAACTGTGCCCCTGAATTTGAGACTCTTGCAGTTCTTTTGTTCCTACTTCACAAAATTGTGAGGGGATTCCTATTATACTCACTTATATGAAAGCATCTGGACAATTAAGTGTTATCATTAGTATGATGGCAGGTGAAATACTCCTTTCATTACGTTCAACCATGAGAAAAGGTAAGAGTGGGCATTTCAGGGAAAGAAATTGGCGAAAGATGGAAACATCTTCGGTCAGAGATAACTTGCTCAATGATTTTAAATTTTTTTAATATTTTATAGATGTTTTTACAGAGAGTAAAGGAGATGGATAGAGAGCTAGAAACATCGATGAGAGAGAATCATGGAACAGCTGCCTCCTGCACGCCCCTCACTGGGGATGTGCCCGCAACCAATGTACATGCCCTTGACCGGAATCGAACTTGGGACCTTTCAGTCCACAGACCGACTCTCTATCCACTGAGCCAAACCGGTTTTGGCTTGCTCGATGATTTTAAGCTACAAAGAGACTACGGTGCAAACTGGAGGATTTTTTTTCCCATGGTTTTATTGATATTAAATAAATATTTGTCCATATTAGAGTATCTTATTGGTTTTTAATCTTTATGTTGAAAGTGTTAAAGTTAATCACCATTGACCCCTTCTAGCCTGCCCCACCCCACGCCTTCACCCCACTATTGTCAGTGTCCATGGGTTATGCATACATGCATAAAAGTTCTCTTCCCACCCACCTCCTTCCGTCTGAGATAGGTCAGTCTGTTCCATGCTTCTATGTTTCTGCATCTATTTTTGTCATCAGTTTATTTTGTTCATTAGATGCCATATATGAGTGAGATCATGCAAGATTTGCCTTGCTCTGACTGCCTTATTTCATTTAGTATAACACTCTCCAGGACCCTCCATGCTGTCTCAAAGGGTAAGAGGTTCTTCTTTCCTACTGCTGCATAGCATTCCAATAATAGCACTGAACTATTCAATACATGTCATGGTTGTTTGAAATATTCTACATAATTATTTCATTTAATCCTCATAGCAACCCCATGAAGTGGTTACTACTAATACAAGGAAAAATGTGGTCATTTGAAAGAACTACATACGAATGCCTAGTAATATTTGTGCCCTCTGTGCCTATCTGGTGTGCCTATCTATCAATCCAGATTTGTTAAACTAATATCTATAATAAGAAAAGCATAATATGCAAATTGACCCAATGGGCAAATAGCGGAACCACCATCCAGACAACCACACTGTGACACCCATTGGCAGCAGGCCAGCCAAGGCAGGTGAGATGCAATTGGTGCATGCCTGGCCATCACCCTATGATTGCCCAGGCCACCCTTTGTGGGGTGAGTCATTGGGAGGCTCCGCAAACCAGGGAATGGGTGTGTGTGTGTGATGGTGGACACGAGCAGCACCAGGCCAAGGCAGGTGCAGGTGGGGGGCAGGGCTGCAATGCATCCTGAGCTGTGAAGGCCTACCCTTGGAAAAATTTCATGCATCGGGCCTCTAGTTCTGAAATATTTATGATTAATATTTAGAATCTATAATACTTATGCAGACATTAAACCAAAGGTTCTTGACAAGTTGTACAGAACCAACAGCATGCTGGTTGTTGAAGAAAATAAGTTAAAAAAAAACACAAACAAATAAACAGGTATAACACAGATACAGACAACAGTGTGACGATAGCAAGTGGGGTGAGGGGTGGGTGGAGGTGGTCAAGGTGGCGGGTACATGGGGACAGGAAGATAACTTGCTTGTGGCGATGGGTTCATGATGCAGTGTGTACATGATGTCTTATTGAATTGTACACTTGAAACCTGTTTGGTTTTGCGAACCAATGTCATCTCAATAAATTCAATAAAAAAAGTTCTAGGTTTCTAAACTTGATCTTGCTTTTTTACATGTTAAGAACTTAATCACCTCAACTCCTTATGTCCTCAAAATCTTCCCTTTAAAGTAAGAATTTGAAACTACATCATCTATAAGTGTCTATCTGTATTTAAGTAAAGCACATTTAAAATGCATGATGCGGCCCAGGCAATGCAGCTCAATGGTTGAGCATCAACCCATGAACCAGGAGGTCACGGTTTGATTCCAGGTCAGGGCACATGCCCCAGTTGCAGGCTTGATCTCCACTATCATCAATAATGTTTTTTTCTCTCTCTCTTCTATCCCTTCTTTTCTGAAATCAATAAAAATATATATTTTTAAAAAAATGCATGATGAATTTTTACATGGGGTCCATCTAATTACCAAAATATGTATAACTACATTAACTATAAATATTTATAGTAGGGATTGTGCTAGGTAACTAGAGTTCACATTTAACTAATGTTTTGTGACAAGACAGACTTAGGTTTGCATTCCACCCCTAAAACTTATTAGCTGCAAATGACTTTGCTCCTTTGAGCATCAGTCTCCTCCTTATGAAACCAAAAAAGAGAGAATTACCTTACAACCCAATTGTTTTGGGAATCGTTGAGCTAACTTGCTATGATGTTGCTCACTTTGTGTTCTCATTTGCGGCGGGGGGGGGGGGGGATGATAAAGAACAATCTATAAACAAGCCCAAATGAATTTTATCTTCATATTTCAATTTAAACTTTGAAAATATAAATGTATTCAATTTTCCTTTGGATATTTATAAACACATAACACCCCACAGTAGGAGAGAGAGAGAAAGAGAGAGAGAGAGAGAGAGCGCACGTACAGCTATTGTGTGAATAAAGAAGTTCCCTTGTTAGCTGAATGAATCTTATAAGTTGGGAGACTTGAATATAAAATATCTCCCTCGGTGGTTATAAAGGAAAGTCGTGTGTACATTTCTGAATGTTCCATTACACACACTTTAATTGCAGTGGTATTTTAATTGCACAGTGATTGCAGTTTTATAAGCAAGACTTATAAAAAATCATCTATGCTATACTATACTATATTGAATGAAGCATTTCAGCATTTAAGAAGATGATATAAATAAGAGTTGTAAACTGCATTACGCTCTTTTTATAAGGTGATTGCTCATTAATTCCACCTCCACTGCCCATAGGCTGAAAACAGTTGGAAAATGAGCGCTGTAATTGACTAGCGTGGGAGATTTTAACACTTACTTGCAGTGTTGAGGGAAATCAGTTTCTGTGCAACTTCTGAACTAAGCCAAAATCTCTATCTAGAGCATTCCTATTAAGTGGCCATCTTATCAACCTTGCTTTATATATTTCATTCTTATTTCTTTGTGGGATACCCTTGGTCCTATAATAAAAAATGAATGTGGATATGTTATGTTTTTAAGATCAAGTATGGAGTCTTCAATCATTCCTTTGTGGCTATTCCATGTATTGGGAAAATACATGGTTGAAAAATTACTTTTTTAGAAGTCCTATGACCACAATATCTGCTTTGTACTTTCTCATACTCTTTTATTATTACTTTCGTTTCCATTTTTTCCAACTATATTCAGAGAAATTAATATGACCATGAAGAACATGTTGGTTCAGACAGATTTGTTTGAAGAAATCACCAGGACTGAAGATCACAGTAGTTGGTTTTCATCTAAATTCCCTATAAATGGGATCAACTTTTGAATGATTGACTGATATTTTTGAGGCTTTAATCATCAGATTCTGTCAAGATTGAACCAGCTTTACCGAAAAATAAAACAATAACAATTTTTGGAATTACTTTGCTTTTGTTTGTTTTGTTGTTGTTTTGATTTTTTTAAATTACAGTTTACATTCAATCTCATTTTGTATTGGTTTAAGTATACAGCATAGTGGTTAATCATACTTTACTAAATGTCCCCCTGATATTTCTAGTACCTACCACACAGTTATTACAATATTATCGACTATAGCTTCTATGCTGTCATTTACATCCCCATGACTACCAATTTTGTAACTACCAATCTGTACTTTTCAATCTCTTCACCTTTTTCATGCTGATTCCAATATCTTGCCCTCTGGCAATCATCATTCTCTGTATCTATGAGTTTTGTTTGTTCATTTACATTGTTCTTTAGATTCCACATCAAAATAAAAATCTTCTGCAAAGCAAAAGAAACCACCATCAAAATAAAAAAGGAACCCGCTGTATGGGAAAACACATTTTCCATTGATATACCTGATAAGGAGTTAATTTCCAAAATATATAAAATTCTTACACAACTCAACAAAAGGAAGACAAGCAACCCAATTATAAAAAATGGACAGAAGATCTGAATAGACACTTCTCCAAAGAGGAGATACAGATGGTCAAAGACACATGAAAAAATGCTCAAGGTCACTAATCATCAGAGAGATGCAAATTAAAATGACAATTATGTATCATCTCACATCTGTCAGAATGGCTTCCATCAACAAATCAACAAATGACAAGTGCCTGAAATGTTGTGGAGAAAAAGGAACCCCAGCACACTGCTGGTGGGAATGCAGACTGGTGCAGCTATTATGAAAAACAATGTGAAGTTTTCTCAAAATATTAAAATTGGAATTGCCATTTGACCCTGTGAGCCCATTTCTAGGACTATATCTTAAGTAGCCTGCAATACCATTCAGATAGAATATATGCACCCCTATGTTCAAAGTAGTTTTATTTACAATAGTTAAGATCTGGAAACAGCTCCATTGTCCATCAGTAGATGAGTGGATAATAAAGCTGTGGCATATTTACACAATTGAATACTAAGAAGCTATAAAAAGAATCTCTTAACCTTTGAGACAGCATGGAGGGACCTGGAGAGTATTATGCTAAGTGAAATAAGCCATTCAGAGAAAAACAAGTTTCACATGGTCTCACTTATATATGGAATCGAATGAACAAAATAATATGACAAACAAAATAGATACAGAGACATGGAAGAATGCATCAGAATGAGGATTCATAGTGGAAAGAGGAGGGGAAGGAGAAGGGGGAGGAAAGAGATCAACCAAAGGGACACACACACACACACACACACACGCCAGATTATATATTAGAGGCCTGTTGCATGAATTTGTGCATGGGTGGGGGTCCAGGTCCAGCCAGCCTGGCCAGGGGCAGGGGACATGGGCAATTGTTCAGCCTGCCTGCTGGTCGAACTCCTGGTCAAGGGAACAATTTGCATATTAGCCTTTATTATATAGGATATACACTGAGTGGCCAGATTGTTATGCGTTCAGAGATCATAATAATCTGGCCACTCAGTGTATAACCCAAACAATAGTGGGGTGAAGGCCAGGGAGGGTATGGGAATGGGGAGGAGGTTGTCAATGGAGAGAAAAAGATAGACACATCTGTGATATTTTCAACAATAAAAATAAACTTAAAAAAAGAAAAAAATTAGTAAATAAAAATAAGGACAAATTTGAATCAGCAAAATGGAAAGAAATAAAATGATGAAATAATACTGAGCTTCTTTAACTGATATCTATCAATTCATGTCCATTTAAGTAAATGCAAATTTGAAGGGCTCTGTTAGATATATGCCAACATTTACATCCTAAAATCAGAGACATATCTTCATTTGAAATGCCCACAGACAATTTAACAAAAATCAACTGTATATTTATTTGTTCACAAACATTACTAAGAATCACTAATAATTACCTAAATATAAAGATAAGTGTACCAAATTTTTAATATAATAAAACCACAAATTAATATTAATAAGACAAAAGCAATATGACTTAGAAAATAAACACACACATATTTTAAATACTTGCAGCTATGTAAATAAGGAAATAAAAATTAGAAGTCATAAATATTTGACAAAGCCCTAGCTGGTTTGGCTCAGTGGATAGAGCATCGGCCAGTGGACTAAAGGGTCCCAAGTTCAATTCCGGTCAAGGTCACATGCCCAGGTTGCTGGATCAATCCCCAGTAAGGGGTGTGCAGGTGACAGCCAATAATTCTCATCATTAACATTTCTATCTCTCTCTCTCTCTCTCCCCCTCCCTTCCTCTCTGAAATAAACAAAAATACATTTAAAAATAAATAAATAAATAAATATCTAACAAATACCAATAGGATATAGCTAAAGTTATGTTCAGTTTTCTAATAACTTAAAACACTTTAAATCTTAAAAAGTGTAGCAGATATTGTTAATTTCCTAACGAAGAGCTCCCTACCCCCTAGTTACTTGCTGGCAGAAATTGCTTTCCACACTTTACGCTTAAAATAGGGAATACTTTGTTGGATATAGTTGAATTTGCATGTGGAGATAGAAACTGTTCTAGCTACCTATAAAACCTGAGTGGGGCAACTCATGTATGGTGAGAATGGTAGAATAGAAAGATAGAAAATACAGGTTGTCCCTTAAAAATATCATTTAGCTGCTAAACCAGCTGTGGAATCACCCTGCCTACAGACTTCTTGTTATTTGAGATACTAAATGTCTATTGTTTAAAGCACATTTATGTGGATATTCCCTTTCAACAGAAAGTGATACTACAGCAAAGAATAAAAATAAATGAACTAAGTATTGAATTTAAAAGTTAGAAAGAGAATAATAAAATAAATATAAAACAATGCAGTGGATGCAATAGGAAAAAAGGCAACATAAATAAATGTTTAATAAACTTCAAAAGAAATATATACAAAAATACATGATAATTGGTTATTTGAAGGAGAATGGAGCAAAGAATAATACAATCAATTTAATTTAAAATGAGTACAAATACATACATTTTGAAATGAAAATGGGGGAAATAACAGTTGATAAAATATAAGAGAAGATCTTCCTCAAATCCTTGCAAAGAAGAAAGAAGCATGGTTTGCTTACATATTTTAGGATAATATTAATCAAAATGACCTTTATCTCAGAATGAGATAATCTAAACATTCCAAATCCATTCAGTAAACTGAGAATACTTTTAAAGAAGTACCCTTAAAAAGATACCAAGTCTTAGTAGTTCACAGAAAAGTGCTAGCACACCTTCAGAGACTATAAACTGAATGATTTTAAACTGTGAAGAGGTAGAGAACAGGAACAGTCATATATATATATATATATATATATATATATATATATATATATATATATATATATATATATATATATATATAACCAATCTAGCATAATTTATATACCTACTAGAGGCCCGGTGCATGAGATTTGTGCACTGGTGGGGGTGACCTATGGGGATCTGCCTGCTGTGTGAGCATCACTCATCTCAGTTAGCTGAGCTATGCTCCCACTGTGGAAGTGCACCAGGCAGCAGCTCCTGCATTGAGCATCTATCTCCAGTGGTTAGTGCTCATCATTGTGACTGGTTGAGTCATTTTGCCATTTGACCACTGGACTTTTATTATATGCGATTATTCCTTACTCTTGCCTAACTCTATTGGCTAGTACTATAATAACACTGCAAAATAATTAGCTGTTCATGTGTCTGAAGCCAAAACAAAAAGCCTGCTTACTATTAGAAAGACAATTATAAAATGGTTCTAAAATTAGTGGAGGCTAATGTCAGTAAACTTATTCTCTAACAGACCAGGTACTAATTATTTTTTGCTTTCTGGGCCATATAGTAATACATTTCTACACTCAACAAATGGACCTGAATGTTTTCCAATAAAACTTTAATTACAAAAACAGTCATAGGGCGAGATATGGCCTGAGGGCCTTAATTTTCTGACCTCTGAATTAATGTATAACAATTAAAATCTCTCTTAGAGTTGCACAGCATCCAGTTAGAATATGTAATGAAATAAAGCAATCTCACTTATAATAAGGAATAAAGAGTAAATTACAGTTAAATGTGAAAGATTTATATGATCAAAATTTAAAACGCAATTGAAATATAACTATTAGAAACATAAAGTTCTCTTAGCCTTGAAGACTAACTCATACAAGTATGTCATTTCCCTCAGATTAATCTAGAAATTTAGTATGACCTTATAAAAAATCAACATAATTATTTGCAGTATATTAAACTTCATGTAAAAAAGAAAATAAAAATACTGAATAAATTGTAGACATTAATATATATGCATATATATCCTATAAAATAAAACCCTAATATGTAAATTGATATTCTAAGAAAACATAAAATAAACTGTACAATTATGCTCATATAAATATTGTGTATAATGCTCATTTAAGTAAAAATATTTTGAATATAGATATATGCTTGGGATATTTCTGGATGGTTTATAAGAAACTATATAGTGGCTTCCTCTGAGGAAAGGGTCTGTAGCTTTATATATGCAACTCTGTATATTTAGAGTCTTTCCAAATAAAATTATATTTCAAAGATATTAAAATAAAGTTTACTTGTGTGAATCTATATAATGCAAAAATACTTTTTGAAGTAAAGGAATGGTAATAAAATAGATATACCTTAATATGTTGTTTGGCCGAAACCGGTTTGACTCAGTGGATAGAGCGTTGGCCTGAGGACTGAAAGGTCCCGGGTTCAATTCCAGTCAAGGGCATGTACCTTGGTTGTGGGCACATCCCCAGTTGGGGGATGTGCAAGAGGCAGCTGATCGATGATTCTCTCTCATCGATGTTTCTGACTTTCTATCCTTCTCTCTTCCTCTCTGTAAAAAATCAATAAAATATTTTAAAAATATGTTGTTTGGCAATTTGTTTCCTGAAGATGAAATCCATGGAAAATTGAAATTTTCAGCAACTCTGAATACACTTTAGAGATTCTTCTTCTCACAGTTTAGATCCTAATACACATAAGCAATTTTTTCATTCATTGAAATTTTAATAAACAACCTATCTAATAAAAGAGTAATATGCAAAGTAACCATCACTCCAATGCACAAAATGACTGCTGCCATGTGGTCAAAGATCCTGCTCCCGTGTGAAAACAAGATGGCCAGCAGGAGAGGGCAGTTGGGAGAGACCAGACCTACAAGGGAGGACAGTTGTGGGTGATAAAGCCTAAAGTGGAGGACAGTTAGGGGTGACCAGGCCAGAAGAGGAGGGAAGTTGGGGGCAAACAGGCCAGCAGGGGAACAGTTAGGCAGCAATCAGGCTGGCAGGGGAGTGGTTAGGGGGTGATCAGGCTGGCAGGAAGAAGCGGTTAGGGGCAATCAGGAAGGCAGGCAGGATAGCAGTTGGGAGCCAGCAGTCCTGGATTGTGAAAGGGATGTTTGACTGCCCATTTAGGCCCAATCCCCCTGGGATCGTGTCTAAATAGGCAGACGGACATCCCTCAAGGGGTTCCAGATTGGAGAGAGTACATGCTGGGCTGAGGGGCACCCTCCCCCCAAGCCTCTAGTAGGAATATATTCAATGTATGTTAATGTCATAAAACACTGAGCTGCTTTTAATGAATCTGAAGACAACTACGTGCCTACAAAGAATTTTATTACATTCTTCCCTCTCTTCTCATTTTTCCTTCTCTTGCCACCACCAACTAAATACCAGAGACATGTTTAACAAACACAAGGTAAACACAGAAGATTTTTGTTCAAATGTAAGGTTGAATAATACTGCTTTATGTTGAATTTGGATTTAAATCTCACGGTTTACTGTTTAGTAACATTTCTAGCAATTACCACAGTTGGAGTAGATGTAGAAATTGCTTCATGTAATGTGTAAAATAATTTAACTGTAAGAACTTTCATTTGATTTTGTATTGGAGTGTTTTCTTTTTGTTTTGCATGATGGCTTAATTTAAAAACGACAAATTTGACAGGCAAAGTTAATGATGACTAGAGAAAATGATGCACTGTGAGCTCTAAAATAAATGCAAGGGGCATATTCCTATTCCCTATTAGTGTAGCTATGGAAGCAAGTCATCATTGTAAAAACCAAATGGTAATGGAAGGATCCTTTAGTAGTGTGTAGTGATTAGGGGAAATTTAGTAAGGACGATATAGATGCATTTGTTTGGGATGACAACACATTTAATATGCTCATCCTTTCTTGTTAAATTGTTCTGCACATGTGCAACACTTAAGTCTTCAAAATAAAAAAGAAAGGTCCCTACTGTAAATAAATTTACATTTATGGCTACAGGCAATATATGATCATGTATTTACAAGCTAGCACTTCAGCTGATACATACACTGTATGCATTTTCAGCCCATTGCTGTGACAAAATTACATTATGAAGGACAAAGTGCTTGTTAGACCTTCAGTTGAAAATTTTAATTATCTGCCAAATCATAAACTAAATATTCATCAATGAAAACAGAGAAAAGTTATTGAGAACAACTATTTTAATATAAAACAGGCAGATCTGACTAAGCTTTCCCATTACTAACTTATGATCATAGGATGTGAGGGAATTTATAAAAAGAAAGGGAAGAAGTGGGAGGAGGAAGAAAAAGAGGAGGAGGAAGGGGAAGAGCAGGAAGAAGAGCAGGAGGATAAAGGAAATACATTGCCTTCTTTATTTAAACTTTTCCTGACCAGTTAGTATTAGATGACTTTCAGAGAGAATGAATACATGAAGAAGCATATGTTCTTTCTACATGTGTTTTGTAAAAGAGACTAAAGCTATGATTATAAGACACACCCATGGACAGGGTCGGGGAGGGGGTGGGAGAAATCACTGATTAAGGTAAATATGGTTATTGGCCCCTTGTCCTTAACCTGTCATAAACATAAATCCTTTATAGTATCCAAGAAACAACTTTTCTTGGTCTCAGTTTCTTCATTTGATATATTAATTGGAGGCGTCTTCTTAAAATTCAATTTTAAACACTTCTCAGGTCTAAAATTGTATGCTCCTCCTTGTAATCATTTGTTTCTGAATACAAAGTCTACAAAAGTATAAAGCAAGAAAAAATTAATTTGAGGATCTGTTAGAAAGCATAGAGAGTCATGACTATGTCCCTTAAAGGACAGTATAAGCTTTACTTTCCTTTTTAAAATATGTTTTCTTTCTTGATTTTAGAGAGAGGAAGGGAGAAGGAGAGAGGGATAGAAACATCAATGATGAGAAACATTGATTGGCTGCCTCCAGGGTGCTTCCTGTTGGGGTGGAACCTACAACTAGGGCATGTGCCCGGACCAGAAATTAAACCTTGAACTCTTGGTACATGGGTTGATGCTCAACTAGTGAGCCATACTGGCTGGGCTAAGCTTCACTTTTTTTGTTCCACCTTTTAGTGCGTACAATGTCTACCTCTGCTGGGCTTCCCTCTCCTTTTTTTCTCCATGGTTCTTTCCACATTGTCTTTCCTCATCCATCAGGATCAAGGTTCCCTAGGTATGGGATTACAGACATGGCTCTTTCTCAGAAAGGCAAATACATTCTAACTCTATATTTCTCAAGGGTTTTAGATCATTTACATTTTTCAGAGCAGACAAACCCACTTTTCTTTTGCTAATTTTGACTGCTTCTGATAGCCTAACTACAAAACCTTATTTTACTTTATCTCTGCCTTTTTCTCTTTTGTTGTTGTTGTTATTCCTATAGATGTTATGCTTCTCCTGAGATTAAGGAAAAGTTGAAATATAGGGGAGGTGAACTCGAAAGAAAATTCTATGCTACATCAGAGAATTTCATGGAGGGCTCACCATAGTTTGAAAAGTTCTCTAGATCCATGAATTCATAAGAAAAATACTTGGGCCTCCTGAAGTCTTTGCTGAGTTCTATTTTATATTAAATCTTCATTTGTTTTATCAAGAGCTTATATAGATTCCATGTAAAGAAAAATAGTTCTCTATAGGACCAAACACATCGATCATGAAAACAATGTGTCACAATATGCATCTTCAAGAAATGTGCATACTAATAAGAAGGATATAGCATAGCATAGGTATAAATTGCAAGATAACTAATGTGCACTGACAATGAAGAAGAAAACACCTCCACACTCCAAGGTCAGTGAGATCACAGTGGTTTCCATAAACATTCTTTGATTTATAAGGCAGCAACTTTCCAGTTTCCAAGCTCCTCAAGTAGATTTCACAAGGTTCTTAAGAGGGAAAAAAAAAGATATCACATTACCTCATTTCCTCAGTACCTGGAAGTATCCTTCACATAAAAGATAGGGTAAATCCTTTCCAATTGATTGACACATGCAGCTACAGTATACCTATCCCATATGAAGAGGGAAAGGTCTAGATCTGTAGGGTTGTTACTTACGTGTGTGTGTGTGTGTGTGTGTGTGTGTGTGTGTTGAGAGTACATTTATTAAAGCTGGGGACAGTGAAACAAAGGAAGGCCTTAGGATGGATGGAAGAAGCAACAGGGAAACCTAGGCGTGTCTTCTTTAGTTCACTGGGAAGTCAGAAAAAAAGGGGACATTGGAAACAGGTTCAGACAGCTCGCCTGGTATGAGCTGCCGATGCCCACTGCTCCCCTGGTTGCAAGCCTCATGGGGACACTGAGAGTTTAGGAGATGCATGCCTGTGGGGGAAGAAGAGAGGGAAGAAGAAGGTGGTGTGCTTCTGGAAGGGAGAGTACACCTTGTTACTTATTTTCTATTGAAAAGATCCTGTGACTCGGGCTCTTACTCTAAGCCATGGCCACACAAATCAAGCTCAAATTCATAGCTCACAATCCCCATGGAAAACAACTCCTTGAATATATTTATATAAAAATGCTTCAGACTGAGAAAAGTTTCTGGCAGGAGTTTTCTGACACATAAAATACTAAGAACACTGGATACAACAGCACTTGTGTGTGCAACTAGGTGGTAAAGGAAGATGCATTACTTAATTTTTGAGGATTCTTGTACAGAGTTAGAAAGTGCTTGTATTTAATCTCTGAGAAAATCTAAGCACTTCTTTAAGATATTTTCTTCCCTAGGGAAATATATTTTATTAAAAAGAATATTCTGGCCCTAACAGGCTTGGCTCAGTGGATAGAGCACCTGCCTGTGGACTGATTTTAGTCAAGGGCATGTACCTTGGTTGTGGGCACATCCTCAGTAGGGGGTATTCAGGAGGCAGCTGGTCGATGTTTCTCTCTCACTGATGTTTCTTATTCTCTATACCTCTCCCTTCCTCTCGGTAAAAAAATCAAATATATATATATATATATATATATATATATATATATATATATATATATATAATTTAAAAAGAACATTCCAGATGTGACTTAATGAGCAAGGTCAAATATCAATTACAAAGTAAGTTTTTATGTGTTTAAATTTTTAAATAAAAATTCACATCAGTTCAGCAAATGTTTATCCCACATCTATATAGAATGTACTAGGCTAGGTGTTTTGATTATTAAAAAGAAGTAGATAAAATGTTAAAACAATATTCTACATATTAGTGGGAAAAACTAATTTAAACTTTCTCTATTAATGTTGCTTTGCTATAGAATATGCCACAGATTTCATCATCTTATTTAATTGCATGTTGCTGTTGTTGTTGTTTTTTTAAATAGAATAACATACACATTCTATTATTTTCCCTTGCTGTTTTTCTTACTATTTTTAAAGTAATATCTTCAGACCTGGCATGGTTTCTAAATGGTTAGAGCAATGGCCCACAAACCCAAGGGTTGTGGGTTTTATTTCTGGTCAAGGACATGTACCTTGGTTGTAGGTTCGATCCCTGGCTGGGTCGGGGTGCATGGGGAGACAACCAATCTATGTATCGCACATCAATATTTCTCTCTCTCTCTCTCCCTTCCACACTGTCGGAAAATCAATGGAAAAAAATATCCTTGGATGAGGATTAAAACAAAAGTAGTAATATCTTCATAGCATTTTCCAGAAGAAATTTTGATTACAAAAAGAGAAGACACATATGTGGTAATGTTTTATATACACACCTGAGAAATTTCAAAACTTATTAACTTACCATTTTGTTGTTAATTCCCTTCTTTGCAAAGCATACTAGTAGACATTTACTTCATAATTCAAATTCTCTGTTCTTTGCAAAAGCCTAGTATGGATGCTATTTCAAATTTGTGGCTCCATGGTTTTAAATATTTGATGTTCAAGAATGTTTCCTGCTGACTGAATAATTCTTTCACTCAAAGACATGGAAAGAAAAAAAAATGGAAGAGACAAGCTGAGGAAAGAAAGTTGTTCTTAAAATATAACAGCTGGCTGAATTAAATTGAGTCAATTACAGATTGCAACTTACATTGAAATCCAGCTTTCAGCAAAGAGACGATATTGTGATGATTTAATTTCACATGAAATTCTATCTTATTTTACATGTAAAATAGACAAATATGGCAATTATCAAGAAATATATTAAAATGTTAACGCTCTGGGTGACAAACTGTGTCATGGGGAAATGTTGCAGTGATAGAAGGGCTAGAAGAAAATGTGAGGGTTATCTTTTAATGTAGCAGTAAATAAGTGGGCAGATGTTTTCATTGTGGTACACTTGGCCTACTTTTCCACAAACTAAACTTTTTTTTTTACCTGTATGGCCATGGCCAATGACCTGCTTTTCTCATTTCTATCAGCATTGTACACTAACTCACAAAAGTGAAACTACATCTACATATTATGAAAGGTAATAATGCAGTTGAAATGATGTATGCTATTTAGCAATTACTCTTATTTTCCCTTATATATTATGGTGTTAATATATTTTTCTTATTGGCAATTTTATGAAAATTCCCAAATTTAACCCCAATATACAGCAGAAAGGCAATCCTAGTCGTGAATGCACACACACACATTTTCATGTCATATATATATATATAATATTGATATTTTACAGAGAGGAAGGGAGAGAGATAGAGAGCTAGAAACGTCAATGAGAGAGAAACATCGACCAGCTGCCTCCTGCACACCCCACTGGGGATGTGCCCGCAACCAATGTACATGCCCTTGACCAGAATCGAACCCGGGACCCTTCAGTCTGCAGACCTACGCTCTACCACTGAGCCAAACCGGTTTCGGCTACATTTTCATGTCTTAATTGAATACTTTAAACATAATTTTTGGATCCATCTTCCCTTAGTTGGCTTTGTTATGAAAATTACATAAATTTACTGTTTCTTCTAAAATTTCCAGGGAAGGATCCTGAGCCTGAGTCTTAGGCACAATTGCTTATGTCTTCTTTATGTGAAGTTGTTCAGATAGATTTTCACATTGGTATTGACCTCAACATGGATATCATTCTTGGGCCATTTAATACTGTTCATTCTCTATGGGACATTCAGTACATTTTGTTTTTTTATTTTTATTTCATTCTTTTATATATTCATTCATATATAGCTTTGGTACATAAAGTCACTATAAAATGTTTATTAAATACTTAGTGTAAAAATTCATTTCAACGCAAATTCTTTAAAATTATTGATTTATTAAATATATAATAGATATATTGCATAAATATATATTTTTATTTTTATATATGTGGTTGTTTTTCGCATTTTGCTATTTTAAGACTGCTATAATATAATCTATTTAAAATATATTCTTTGCATTTTTTCCTCATTAGCAAAGCATATGAAAACTGGACAGGTTGTCATAAGATTTTGGAGACTTACATGTGGTACTTGGTTTATTATTCCTGGGTATATGCTATCATGAACGAACAAAGTTCTTGCTGCACCACACCTTATAGTCCTTGGAGTGTTCTTACTCACCTGCAAAGCAATTTCATCCTGTCTCCAGAACACCAGCCTCACAGTTGTATTTTTTTTAAATATACTTTATTGATATTTTTTACAGAGAGGAAGGGAGAGAGATAGAGAGCTAGAAACGTCAATGAGAGAGAAACATCGACCAGCTGCCTCTTGCACGCCCCCTATCGGGGATGTGCCCGCAACCAATGTACATGCCCTTGGCCGGAATCGAACCCGGGACCCTTCAGTCTACAGACCTACGCTCTACCACTGAGCCAAACCGGTTTCGGCGCCTCACAGATGTATTTTAAAGCATCTTTTAAATAACAAATGTTTTGCTGTTAATCTTCTTGGGGTTTTCAGGCACATCTACACATTCTAATGGTTTTCTCCAATTTAAAAACCACACCATGGCAACCCTGAGAATGAGCATCGTGTATATCTTCAGGGAGCATAATTGACAGCGGTCATCAGGTTATTGCCTCTAGAAATCCATCGTGGTATTGGCACCAAGGTCATGCCTCCCATAAGCTACTCCCATCCCATGACTGAGCGTTTTTGGGGTACCAAGGCAGACTTATTCTGGGAAACACAGGACTCCTCTGATAGCTGATTTTGGCTCAAGGATTCCCCATTAGCTTTGCTGAAACTTTATAGAACTACACAGCATTCTAATATGTTTCCTACTCAAATTTATCTTCTTTTCTTTTCTTCTTAATATTTTTATTGACTTCAGAGAGAAAGGGCGAGTGAGGGAGAGAGAGAAACATCAATGATGAGAGAGATTCGTTCATCTGCTGCCTGCTGTACGCCCATAGTGGGATTCAAACCCACAACCCAATCCTATTGCCCTGACTAGGAATCGAATAGTTACCTCCTTGCTTCATAGGTCAATGCTCAACCACTGAGCCATGTTGGCTGGGCAAATTTATTTTCTTTTCTCTCTCTTCCACAGTGGTTAGACATGCCTCTTTTAATCTTGTCTACTTCCCTCCCCATTTTCCCTTCATGAATGCTTTTCCCAATAAATCTCTTGGACATATAATCCCATATTTTAAAAAATATATATTTTATTGATTTTTTTGCAGAGAGGAAGAGAGAGGGATAGAGAGAAACATCAAAGAGAGGGAAACATTGATCAGCCACCTCCTGCACACCTTCCACTGGAGATGTGCCCACAACCAAGGTACATGCCCCTGACTGGAATCGAACCTGGAACCTTCCAATCCGCAGGCCAATGCTCTATCCACTGAGCCAAACCGGTCAGGGTATAATCCCATATTGACATCTACTTCCCAAAGGAACTGAACTAACATATAGATTGTTTTTATGAGAAACAACACACTACATTCTTTGCTTCCTTGTTTCAAATTTTAATGGCAGAGATTCTAGATATTTTTTCATGTCCTGCATGATTGGTCAGTGCAGAATGTGCAGTATTGTAAGAAATAGATTAAGGAACAGGCTTTACTGAGGAAACTTACAAAGCAAAGGTAGGGAGAGATGGCATCAATATCCTGATACTCCCGCCTTTCAGCAAAGAGACATGCCGAGGTGTAGTAGAGGGACACTGCTTGCCTCTTGCTTTTGCTTGTTGCAAATATGAGAACAAAGCCATCAGTGTGAGAGCGGATTGTTGTGCCCCCAGGACATTAAGTTGTCTCTGGAGACACTGAGGCTCATGACAGGTGTGCTGTCCCTCTTTTCGGTAGCAGCAACTCATGCATTCTTGGAGAAGCTGAGTGAGACTTCATCTCCTCCCTCTGAGAGAACAGGGGACCCCAGGTCTCAGCCAGCAACTTGTTTAGCAAACTGGAGTAAGCTCCTGGGAGCACATTTGGACACTTGCTCATTGCCCCTTCCCCACTTCCCCACTTTAAAATGTTATTTGCTGGTGCTTCAATATATTATTTTTCATGATCCAGAAGCGTCCCTATTTTATATTCATAGAATTCTTAATATTGAAAGCCATCTTTTCATTCCTGAGATAGCCCTCTATTTCTCTCAGCAGATAAATCACTTAATGAACAATTGAGTTTGTTTCCATGAAGTCAGATCTTCTCATTTGAATTTACTTGAGATTGGGCGATTGTGGAGCCATGGCTTTATGTAGATATGGGTATGTGTGAGTGCACATGAGCTTATGCGTGTCTATTACCTTTTTCAATTATTGACAGCCTACCTGTGCTCCATTAAAAAGTAAATTGCTTAGCCTTCTATTATTTTCTATAAGACTAAACAGTTTATTCAGCATGGGAATCTCATAACAAAAGACAACAAATCATCTTTATTTAGAGCCTGTTTGAAATCTTTGATGTATTTTTCAATTTCTTCCATGCTAATTTGCTGGATCAGTTTTTGTCTACTTATGTCCAGATAGATAATTTATATTTCCCATAAAACACTTTATTTTTTTTCAGATTGATGGAGTTATGTACTCTGTCTCTATTTTTAAACAGCTCTGTAGTTTTTAATGTTTTTGCTTCAAAGTTTATATATCAATTCTTTCTATCATTGCTTAACTTGCCAATATTTTATATATTAAATACTTTTACAAAATAAGTACTGCAGCCGAAACCGGTTTGGCTCATTGGATAGAGCATCGGCCTGCAGACTGAAAGGTCCCAGGTTCGATTCCGATCAAGGACATGTACCCTGGTTGCGGGCACATCCCCAGTAGGGGGTATGCAAGAGGCAGCTGATCAATGTTTTTCTCTCATCGATGTTTCTAACTTTCTAACCCTCTCTCTTTCTCTCTGTAAAAAAATCAATAAAATATATTTTTTTAAAATAAGTACTGCATTCTATTTGTTACATTGTAATTAAATTTGCATGTTTACATGTATTAATTTACTTGAGGCCGGGTGCATGAAGATTCATGCACTGGAGGGGGGCCCCTCAGCCCGTCCTTCCCCCTCTCACAGTTCGGAAGTCCTCAGGGGTAGGAGGCAACCCCTGATCAGCTGCACAAGCCTCGGCTTGTACTGCCAGCAGCACAAGCCTCGGCTGGGCCTGGTTACCTGAGCCTCGGGCGGCACTGAGAAGCTGGGCAGCTGAAATCTGAGGCTTGCCTGCACCTTGGGCTGGCCCTGGGGAGCTGGGTTGCTGAGGGGACTGGGGGATTCTGGAAGCAGGTGCACTGAACAGCCAGGCCTGCCTGGGGGAGGGCCCAACCTTACCATGTGCCTGCCACGTTGATGGGGCTGAGGGGACTGGGCACTGCCATCTTGTGTCTGTGGGTGCTGCTATCTTTGAGGGCGGGGCAGTCAATTAGCATATTCCCTCCTTATTGACTGTGAGCACTGCCATCTTTGTGATGGTGTGAGTGTCAATTAGCATATTCCCTCTTTATTAGATAGGATGCTCTATTATGTTCTGATTTTCCATGCTGTTCTTCAGTTAATTTTTTCTAAAATTGAACATTTAATTAAATTTGTTTAAATATGTTTTTATTATTTTTTTTTAGGGAAAGAGGAAGAGAGAGGGATCGAGAGATGGAAACTTCAATAAGAGAGAAACATCGATTGACTGCCTCCTGCACACTTTCTAGTGGGGGTCCAACTGACAATCCGGGCATGTTTCCTCACCAGGAATTGACCAGGGACCTCTTGGTTCATGGGTTGACAGGCAACCACTGAGCCACACTAGCTGAGCTAATTAATTTGAATTATGTGTTCTCCAAGGAACATATTTAAAACTATGAACCTTTTTTTCAGTGAGTAGTCACTTTTACTAACTTTCTGTGTTTTTTTTTAATTGATTAGAGAGAGAGAGAGAGAGAGAGAGAGAGAGAGAGAGAGAGAGAGAGACATCGATCAATTGTCTCACTTATGTGCCCCAACTTGGAACCAAACCTGTATCCTGGGCATGTGCCCTGACTGGGAATCAAACCCACAACCTTGTGGTGTTCAGGACAATACTCCCAACAATTTCCTATGTTTTAATAAGTAATATTCTTACTATTTTATGAATTATCTGCAATTACATTTTCTTATGTTTTTACAATTTACGTATTTTAAATGAAAAGAAAAATGCATGCTTGCTGTAAAACAAAATCAAGCAATACAAATAAATATATCTTTATAAAGAAATTTATCTCTTCTACCCCAGATTACCAATGTTATATGTTTCTTTAACATTCTTTTGCACTGTCGTTTGTGCTTCTGTACATATATTCAAATATACATAAATGCATGGTTGTTCACTCTCATCTATGTGTTTACAAAGATGGGATCTTAGTTTGGTTTTTCTTAGTATTATACTATACAATTGCCTTCCATGATAACATATGTAGAGCTACCTTATTATTTTTAAATCATCACTTAATATTCTCTTTTGAAGGATTTAGGCTCAAGCTACAAATTCTTTCTCAATCGAGTTTCATTACCCATGGGAACAAATGGCATTCTTTAAAGGTTCTACCAATAAGTTTCAGTTAATTTAATTTGGGGTAGGTTGACACATTTTGTTTTGTTGGCTCCTTTTTCCTTTGTCTTTGACTCAGCAGGCATTATTTGGAAAGAACATGAGTGAAGGTATGCTGGCAAATTCTAGCCAGATTAAGTTTTTAAGTAAATAGTCTAACTTTTGTGTCTATGAGTTATTCATTTCAATAAGCGCCTCCTGCCCCCTGTTTTCATTTATAGCAGTTTGTTTCTCAAAATAAAGTCAGAAATAAAACTTCTGCCTGGCTGGCATGGCTCAATGGTTGAGCATTGACCAATGAATCAGGAGGCCACAGTTTGATTCCTGGTCAGGGCACGTGCCTGGGTTGCAGGCTCGATCCCCAGTGTGGGGTGTGCAGGAGGAAGCCGATCAATGATTCTCTCTCATCATTGGTGTTTCTATCTCTCTCTTCCTTCCTTTCTTAAATCAATAAAAGATATATTTAGAAATCAAACTTCTCCATGATATCTCATCTCCTCTCATCTACCTCATCATCAGCCACTACCCATTTCCAAAAAATCAGGCACTACCCAATCATTTTCAATCTTGGATTATTTCTTCTTCTTCTGGACTTCTTTATCTAAACGTATGCGTGTGTTTTTCTGCCTTGAATATCCTTTCTCCTTTTCTGTTTCTGATTAATTCTTACACATCCTCAACAATTATCTTAAAAAGCACCTCTTCCATAAAGCTCACCTCATCCTCACCCCATTCAATTATAGGTTCATTTGCAACTGTCTATAATAGCATCTATTATCCTGTTGCTGTATCTGATAGTCCCCAAGGTGTTTTTTACATTTTCCTGACTCCTTTAATTCTCACTATACATCTCCTCTTTATCTTCAACAGCAAAAACATCAGTAACACAAAATTTAACATTTAAACATAAATAATAAATTATATGAAACACACACCCATAATTATTTATAGACTAATGACCTGTCTAGTGAAATTGCCCCACTCACCCACCCACTGCCCCATCTTGACACCCTAAACTCACCACCCAGAGATGAAGCATGCCTGGCCCCACCCCCAACACCTCTGACCTTCTCTGGCCATGTCATGCCCTGCCCTCTGTCCTGCTAGTAGCCTCAGGTTGGTCCCACCTCCTCTGGGCACCTCTCCACTTCCACCCTGTCTCCAGAGCAACCCGGCGGCTCCACCCTGCTGAGCACATGCACACAGCTGTCTGCTAATCGGTCTTTACAGTATGAGGGTGTCACAACCACGGGCTTTTTATAATATAGAATGGTATACAAATAACAAATAGCAATGCAAAAATAAATCGCAGATACCTAGACACAAAATGTAGTGTGAATTAATGGATATATGTTAAGTGACAGGTGATCTTTCTTTACTTCACAGTGAAGAAATATCCTTATATGGTCTTATTCTGTTTTAATATTATGTGCAATTAAGTTTTTAATGGCTAGGTTGTAAGGAAGGGGCACGGATGCTTCATATAGAACAGGGTACAGTTTCTGCCTATTAATGAAGACTATCCATTAATAAATAGAATGACAATTTATAATCATTTCTATCTTAAGCAAAGGTAATGTTGAGAATGATTTAAGAAATATAAGTTTCATTTTGGAAAAAATAAAAATATGAGAGACAATTTTGTATAGATATTTTAAAACAATATTTTTATTTATTTAAAGGGTAAGAGAGCAAGAAAGAGAAATAGAAACGTCAATGATGACAGAGAATAATTGATCAGCTGCCTCTTACATGATTTACCCTGAGGATCAAGGCCACAACCTGGGCATGTAATTGATTACCTGACGGGTAATCAAACCTTGACCACCTGGTCCATAGGTTGATGCTCAACCACTGAACCACACTGGCTAAGCTTAATTGTCTCTTTATTTAGGCATAAAAAGAATGAGCATTAATGAAAAGGAAGAGTTAGAAAAGTAAGTAAATTTTGTATTATATATGTACTAGAGGCCTGATGTATGAAAATTCGTGCAAGAGTAGGTGTTCCTTTCCCCAGCTGCCAGCACCTGGGACCCAGGCTTCCCTCCTTCGCCTACCTACAGGAACCCAGGACCCAGGCTGTCTTCCCTAGGGCCATGTACAGGCACCCAGGACCCGGCTGGCTTCTCTCTAGCCCAGGCTTCGTCAGGAAGGATGTCTGGAATGACTTCTGGTCTAATTAGCATATTACTTTTTTATTATTACAGATACATTTATTACCTTATAAATTACTAGAGGCCTGGTGCATTAAATTCATGCATGGGGGGGGGAGTGTCCCTCAGCCCAGCCTGAATCCTCTCCAGTCTGGGGCCCCTCAAGGAATGTCCAGCTGCCCTTTTAGGCCTGATCCTAAGTCAGGCCTAAATGAACAGTCAGACATCCCTCTCACAATCTAGGACTCCTGGCTCCCAACTGCTTGCCTCCCTGCCTTCCTGATTGCCCCTAACCACTTTTTCCCCGCCAGGCTGATCACCCCCTAACCACTCCCTTTCCACACTGATTGATGCCTAACTGCTCCCCTGCCAGCCTGTTTACCCCTAACTGCCCTCTCCTGCAGGCCTGGTCTCCCCCAACTATTCTCCCTTGCAGGCCTGGGTCCCCCCAACTGCCCTTCTCTGCAGGCCTGGTTGCCCTCAACTTCCCTCCTCTGCCAGCCCGGTCACCCCTAACTATCCTCCCCTGCAGGCTTGATCACCCCCAACTGCCCTCCCTTACAAGCCTGGTCTCTCCCAACTGCCCTCCCCTGCTGGCCATCTTGTGGCAGCCATCTGGTATCCACATTGGGGCAATCATCTTTGACCACCTGGGGCAGCCATGTTGTGTTTTGGAGTGATGGCCGATTTGCATATCACTATTTTATTAGATAGGATAATATAGAATTTATAAACATAATATAAGATTTGTAATATTCAGCAAAGCTTATGAAATGGATTTAAGACTCAGGCAAAGCTAAAATGTCACTTAGCCTGGATGGTGTGTCTCAGTGGTTGAGCATCAACCCAGGAGGTCAAGGTTTAATTCCCAGCCAGGGTACATGCCCAGGTTGCAAGCTCCATCCCCAGTAGGGGTTGTGTAGAAGGCAGCTGATAAATGATTCTCTCTCATCACTGATGCTTCTATCTCTCTCTCCCTCTCCCTTCCTCTTTCTGAAATCAATTTTCTAAAAAACACATTTAAAAGGCCATTTAAAGAGCCAATTTTAAGCTAGGGGAAATATTGGTAGAGACTAATCTGAATGAAAATATTACCTATAGAAATATAACATGGAATCAGAAAACTATTACTTCCAAAATTATGAAAATTATGATTACAATGAGCCTTAGTTTCCTTCACTACAAAATGACACCAAATGGCATGCCTACCTCATATGTTTGTTTAAGTGAGATAAATTCTGTAAAAGTTCAACAATAGCACAAATCTATAATAATAAAAGCACAATATGCTAATTAGACTGGGCATCTTTCTGGATGAAGCCAGGCTTTCAATGGAAGCTCAGGTCCCAGGTGCCAAAGGGAAGTTGGTGCCAGCAGCCAGGGGACAGAAGGCTGACCCTTGCATGAATTTCGTGCATTGGTCCTCTAGTTAGTATATAACATGATTCTCAAAGGAGAAGGGAGGGACTAATGTCTCCAGCAGCAAAATCACCTATTGCCATCCATATTGAAGCTGTACCTGCAAGTGATTTTTATTGTGTTGCAAGTAATTGGTGAATTGTGAATCCCTATAGAAATGCTATTTTGGGTAAGTCAAAACAGGCTTGAAAAGTTTACTTTGTCTACAATGGTCAAAATAATTAAATTTCAAAATGTTCTTAAATAAACATTTTACTGGTGCACCTGTTTGTAACAATGATCGCTCCCATTTTGTAATGAGCAGCTGAAACTAATGAAGGCAATTTAAATTTTCAGAAGACTAAATGGGTAAGGAACATGAATGATTTTCCAACAAATGGAAGTCAGTAATGCAAGTTATACACATGTGCATACCTGAGTACACTAAACATCATGAAACTTGTTCATCTGCATTGTATAAAACATGTACATAGTAAATGTTTAAGACGTATTGGATGAATGAACTTTGTATTGGATTCTAAAGAAGGAAATCACAAGGAGTAAAATTATTTAAATTAAGAACATAGCAATTACTCCAACCATGAGCAAGTATAATGCCACGTGATTATATCAAAACGTTTGGATAGGATTAATACACAATGAAGTATGCATATTCTTTTAAAAAAGACTTATACTGAGTGGCCAGATTATTATGGACTCTGAATGCAGGCGAGTTTCTGGGAACCCAGACTCATTCAGGGAGAAACTGGATTGTCTCACAGCAGACAAAACTCAAGGGCAGCTTTCTCCCAAAGGTACTTGCAGTAATTACCGAGGGACACTGAGACACAGGGGCCTATTATGGCAGGGCTGACGGGAAGCCAAGGCTGTCTGCTCCACCCCGAGACTCTGCCCCATCCAAGCTGAGCACAGAAGCTTTTGCAATTTTGCAAGTTTTGAACAGAAGTTCTCCCAGCATAGACACAGCTGATCCTCACAGCCAATTGACTTGGAGGTCATTTCCTCCCAGTGACACCAACAACAATCAAGACTTAAATACAACAAGACTGTGCACACAGTCCACAAAGGGGTGCACCAAATGTATCCACCTCAGGTAACTGAGGAGGCTGACCCATTGAGTCCTATAGGATACCTACCACACAAAGCTACTCTACCAACTCAGGAAAACAGAAAAAAAAATGCTGATTTCTCAACAGAAACTATGCAGGCCAGATGGCAAGAAATATTCAAAGTGATGAAGAGCAAGAACCTACAACCAAGATTACTCTACCAAGCAAAGCTATCATTCAGAATTGAAGGGCAGATAAAGAGCTTCACAGATAATAAAAAGCTAAAGGAGTTCATCACCACCAAACCAGTATTATATGAAATGCTGAAAAGTATTCTTTAAGAAGAGAAAGAAGAAGAAAAAAGTAAAGATTAAAAATATGAACAACAAATACATGTGTATCAACAAGTGGATCTAAAAATCAAGTGAATAAAAAATCTGTTGAACAGAATAAACTGGTGGATATAACAGGGGCATAGAAAGGGAGTGGACTGACAATTCTTCAGGGGGGAAGGGGTGTGGGGGTCCGAGAAGAGACTGGACAAAAATCGTACACCTATGGATGCGGACATTACCATTAGGATATTTCTGAACTAGACTTTCAGTTTAACAAGGAAGAAGGGAGATACATGAAACAAATCTGCTCTAGCCAAGTGCAGCCTAAACCAGGAGATCACTTGTTTACTCATTGATGCATAAGAAATAAATGTGAAGTGTTTACATAACCAGGATTTTCTGTTTGTTATACCATATATCATGGCAATAAATAACTGCTATATTGGGGTTTTGCCAATTCACCACAATTTTTCAAGTTCCTTTCCCGTTATCTGAGGTTTGAAGTAATTGGTTGAAGGGAATATAGCATAGACATGATTCCACTAAAGTCTTTATGCATCATCCAGGCCCAAGTTAACCATCCATGATTATGTTATCTCTTGAAGTCTATATCAAATTGCTTCCTTAAAGTTTGTTGTTTGTTTTTTAAAAATATATTTTTATTGATTTCAGAGATGAAGGGAGAGAGTGATAGAAACATCAATGATGAGAGGGCATCATTGATTGGTTGCCCCCTGCAACCTGGGCATGAGCCCTGACCATGAATCAAATTGTGACCTCCTGGTTCATAGCTTGATGCTAAACCACCAAGCCATGCAGGCTGGGCTACAGCTCATTGTTTTTTATTTGCATCTATTGCTATTAATCCACATCCTTTCATAAAGAATCTCTTAATCAAAACAAGTGATCAGTAATGTTTCTTTTGCTCTGGCTTTCTTGAATCTTCTCATGGTGATCTATACAAACTTACATTTTTGCTAGGATTATATATTGAAATCTTAAGTCTTTAGTCTTAATATTTTCTTCTTTAGCTCATTTTTTCTATTTGGTATTGTATGAAAAACTCATTATTGGAATTTTTAAAAAGTACATGAAATGGAAATAAAGCATATTCATCTTTATTTTGATCCTTTCAGATATGCTCTCTCACTACTTGCACAACTTAACCCATTGTGTGGATATATTCAAACTCTCATCTCTCTAAACAAACATAAATTACAAAGTAAACCAATTCAAATAGAACTAAAGATTAACACATTATCTTTCCTCTCCTCTCTTTATTCAGGCAACTCCTGCCAGTTTTGTAAAGGGAAATTTTAGAACTCAGTCACTTGATAAGTTACAGAAAAGTTTCAGTATGTTGGGGATGATATCTAAGTGGAGAAGCAGAACTTGCATAAGACTTTCTACATATTTCTGGCATTCGCATGGTTTGTTTAAAATTTGACCCATAATGTTATTTTTCAGGTCATTTTTTTCTCTCATTTGGGCCGTTCCCTTTTATGGTAATATTATACCTTGAAAATTATGAGGATTATGATGTGATCCTTTCTTACTACCCACTGTTGATATCATTAGAGAACCTTTATATGCTCCAAAGAAGGCCTTCCCTACCTCCACCTTTAATTCTGACCCAACCTTCATCAATCCATGCTCCACCTAATAATCAGAGTGATATCTTAAAATTCATATCATATTATCACATTTTTTGCATAAGTTTTTTTAGTCATTTCTAACTGCACTTGGAAAAAATTAATCTCTTCAACAAGGCCCTAATTCTCTCTTTCTCCTGCTTTTCTTTTATGTCAGCTTTGCTGTCTTCTTTCATATCCTCTGAAAACCCCATTTCTGGAAAAATCTTTTCTCATCTCAGGCCTTAGAAAATAGCGTTTGCAAAAACTTGGAAGTAAAAGAATGAATATAAAAGTCAGGAAAGCAAATATTGTTCTTTATGAATGTGGCATCCTAAATAATAAAAAGGCTAATATGCAAATTGACTGAAAGGCAGAATGACAGGTCGCTATGACATGCACTGACCACCAGGGAGCAGACACTCAATGCAGGAGCTGCCTCCAGGTGGGAGTGCCGCTCAGCCAGAAGTCGGGCTCACCCATTGGCCATGGTGGGAGCCTCTCCTGCCTCAGAGGCAGTTGGCCATCCCGCAAGGGCTCCCAGACTGTGATAGAGTGAAGGCTGGGCTGAGGGACCCCCCTGAGTACACGAATTTTCATGCACTGGGCCTCTAGTAGGAACATATTAGGAGTGGATGCAAAGATTAGCCCACACCTGCTCATTTTCTACAGAAGATATTTGTGTTAATGTTTGTGTAAGTATGTGTGATAAGCTATGCTTTATATAAATGCAATATCATATGTTTATTGGTAGCAAGCATGATCAACTGTTTCTTATAATTCAGGTGATAGAAATTATTTAACCTCAGGTAAATCATTTCAGCCTGAGGTGTCTCATTTAAAATAAAAAAGGATCCTGGGCAGCATGACTCAGTGGTTGAGCGTCAACCTGTGAGCCAGAAGGTCATGGTTCGATTCTCAGTCAGGGCACATGTCCAGGGTATGGGTTTGACTCCCACTGTGGGGCATGCAGGAGGCAGCCAGTCAACGATTCTCTCTCATCATTGATGTTTCTATCTCTCACTCTCTCTCTCTCTCACTTCCTCCATGGAAACAACAAAATTATATTTAAAAATATATTTTAAATTAATTTAAATTTAAAATGAATTATTATACCTACTCACGGGGTTATTGTATTTCAGAGATTATTTTTTGTAAGGCATACACAACATTCATCATTCTAGAGCTATTCTATGCACATCAGCAAGTTCACTGCAGTGAGGAATGTTAAACACAAAACAGATTTTACTTTCAATGAGATTATAAACTCTCTTAGAACAGAAATCCTTAAAGGGAAAATGGATAAGTACCCATTAACCTACCCATCTGTTAATAATAATGACTAAAATACTTAGAGTTTCTGGACTATTTCATTTCCCAAATGAAGATTCCTGCCATGTCACTGATGACAAGCTTTGATAACAAGCATTGACCTAAAATATTTAAAGAACTAAATTCACCATGCTTGTGTGGTCAGATTAGATTCAGAGTTACTATATATTTCTCTCTGATTAAGCACCTGTTCTAATATTAACTAACATTTATAATTTCATTATCTCTTGCTAACAAAGCTTTCAGGAATGCCTTAGCCAGCTTCATCATTTAAGAAAACAGTTTAAAATTGCTCGATTAGGTTAGTTTTTAAAGTATTTATGAGCAGATCAGGAAATGGAGATGATTGTAATGCCTAAAGGAAAATGAATGTAGAAAACATATAAGAAAACAAGTTAAGAAATTCATGGTCTATGTGTCATTTTGCAAAAAGCTCAAAAGTTTAAGTTTTAAAAAATAATTTGAGCCCAGCTGGTGTGGTGTGACCTATGAACCAGGAAGTCACTGTTCAATTCCCAGTAGGGGGTGTGCAGGAGGCAGCCAATAGATAATTCTCTTTCATTTTTGATGTTCCTATATCTATCTTCCTCTATTTTCCTTTCTGAAATCACTAAAAATATATGTATATTTAAAAATAAATTGAATCTTGTTCTTTAAAAATTCGAATCGCAAAACTCCCAAGAACAGATTTTTTTTTTAACTAAGTTTTTAATGCCAGTGTTAACTACTGTGAGTGAAGTTTGGATTGTAATATTCCTACATTCAAGGGTATTATTTTGGCCAGAATCCATAGTTGGAGGTAAATGTTATTAAAAACAAATTTACCTTCAAAATGTTGAAGTTCCACTTTGATACTAAGAAAAGTCTATCATAATAGGATGCAAATATTAATCATGAGTTAATAAACTGTGTAGTGCATCCAATAATAATTTCATCTATTATAAACATTATTTTTTAATTTTATTGTATGCCTAACACAGAACTCAAAGAAATCCTCTAAGGTACAGTATTCACTTTGAAAAAGAGGACTTTCACGGGATAGAAACTTATTTAATACCATATTCTCTCCAATATGTAATGGCTCTCAAAAAAAAAAAAAGAGAGAGGAGAAGAGATGGAATGAATATGACACAGGAATAGTTCTCTACACTTGGTGTGAAATGTAGGTTTAACTCCTAGGTAGTAGTTTCATGAGTGGTTTCATGAGTTAACTTACTGAGAAATTACTTAACCTCTCCACGCCTCAGTTTACTTCTGGGGAAAGGCCCTTGTGATGATTTGATGAGACAATAGCTATAAATTGTATGTGTTGTTGCAGCAGATGGAGTTCCCCAGGAAGCTAACTCTGACTTGAAAATTAAGGCATATTCTTGGGATAAACACTGTGGAAGGAAATGTTACAGAATTTACCAGGCAACAGAAAAATATTCAGGAGTACTTGGAGGTCCAGGATAAACCTATTTATTTTCAGATGTTTCACAAGTACTAGTACAGTGACTCAGGGGCTCAGTTCTCCAAATCCTGACTATGGAGGAAGCTTTCTCTTTATACCCTTTGGTTTCTTTGTTTTCTATTTCCTAACTAAAGGTGTTTGTGGTGGGCTTCTATGGCCCCTCTTAAGTCAGTTAGAATGGAAGTTAGATTGTATCTAAATGCCTGACCTCCCCTCCAGCTAAACTGTTACAGTCTTTGTTTATGGCCCCTTTGTAAATTGGGAGTAATTAGGAAAATAGGACTTGCTAGACCAGATTGTAGAGAACAGGGCAGCGACTTAATTACAGGCTATCAATAATGTACAATATGTTACTGGCACAGATTCAGATTGCTAGCCCCCCAAAATGTCTTGTCTTCCCCATCAAGAATAGACAGAAAGAGGATTAGACAGAGGGAATTGAATAGCAGTGCAGTCTAATGGAAGCATCAGCCAACCCATGGAGAGCTCTAGAGATGGGAGGAAAATTCAGAGGAATAAATTTAACCAGGGAAGTCAAAGATCTATACTATAAGAATTTGGAGGGCGGGGGAGGTGGGGGAATAGAAGAAGAGACAAGTAAATAAAAAGATATCTCATGTTTATGGATTGAAAGAATTAATATTGAGAGGGCAGGGCATGGTGGGGCTAACTCCTAACTCCATTTGTACTGTGGGGCAGGGCGGAGCTATCCTCCATTTTGTTACTGGACCCTAGCCCTCACCCAACCAATCAGGGACAGCCAAAGCAGTGACATCACCACCCCTATAAAACCCCTTGATCTGTTGAAGCTCGAGCTCTTCTGCCACACTGCTGTCAGTGTAAGTGGGATAGAGCCCGTGCTAGCATGGAATTCAGGCTTTCTGCTATTGCATCGAACTCAGGTCCCTGGTGGACCTTGGGGATCACGAAATCTGGGCATAACAATATTATTAACATGTCCATTTTACCTTAAGCCATATATAGATGCAATTCAATTGTTATGAAAATTTCAATGGCAACTGGAATAAAATGCAAATATGAACAATTAATGAATTCAGTAATGGGTTTTCTTGCAACTTTTGTTGAAGTCTGAAATCATGGAGGACATTACGCTGAATGAAATATAAGACAGACATGAAAAGACAAAAGTTGCATGATCTCCTTTATAAGTGGAATTTAACATATTCAGACTCACAGAATCAGAGAGTAGAATGGTGATTGCCAGCAGCAGTGGGCACAGGGAAATAGAGGAATGTTGGTCAAAGGGTACAGATCTCAGCTATGCAAGTTGAAGAAATTCTAGAAATCGAATGTACTGCGTGGGGACTATATTTAATAATATTGTATTATATACTTGAAATTTTCTAAGAGGATAAATCTAAATGTTCTCACCACAAAGAGAAAGAAAATGGCAACTGTGGGAGGTTATGGATGTTAAATACCTTGATTGCATTGATCATTTCACAATGTATACAACACACAAAGTTGTACACCATAAATATATACAGGTCTCCTTTGTCAATTGTGTATCTATCGATAATGCTGAAAACTAGAAAATTAAAACATTAAAGAATGGGAGAGAAGGAAGCACCTTAAGTACTTAATTATTAAGCTTATAAAAATATAGATTAATAAACCATCAAGTACTAAAGCAGGCAATAAGGATCAAATGTAATTGAAACTAAGTATCTTCATCAGAAATGTAATTATCTGAGAAGAAATGTTTGAAAGTAATAAAAAACCTTCAGTTAAATAGATAAATGGGATATGTTAGTTTAATTGTGTTTTTAATAAACAAGTGGATAAAATAATATATTGCAGCTAATACTAATATTAAAATATGTTGGCTTTTGCACAAGAAATATCCATTTTAATGATAAGAATCTTTCCTTTCTAGTGAACCTGCTTTGGTAATTTTTAACTAATGTAAATTAAGCACTTTCACATTTATTATTCTTTTAATTCAAGAAATCATTCTCTGAGCCCAGTGTATTTCCATTTTGTAGATGAGGCAACTGAGGCACAGAGGTCAACCTGCTCAAGAGCTCACAGGCAGTATTCTTATTGTATTTAATACCCACACCAGCCTGATTTTAAGCCCATATTTTTTCTACCTTAACCCTCTGACATGTAGTGAAAGGTGATTCATTAAAGAATTAAAAAAATGGAAATAACCAGGACAAATTTCAGTGAAAAACTAGATGGGATTCCTCTTAGTAGCAAAGTGAATTTGGAACTTTGCTTTGTAATGAAATACTAGCCCTTTACAAATGAGAAGTTTTCAATATTTAAACCATGGCTCATTTCAGGCAGTTTAATGATAGGGGGGAAAATACTAAAAATGGAAGGAATACAAGGAATATTGTTTTTATCCAGTAACTAGAGGCCCAGTGCACGAAATTTATACACGGTAGAGTCCCTAGGTCTGGCAGGCAAGCAGGGCCTTCCTTCATTCTGCACCACCCCCTGGTGGTCAGCGCACATCATACTGAGTGGTTGAACTCCTGAGGGGCCACTTTGCATATTAGCCTTTTATATGGCTAATATAAAAGAGATGTGCTAGACATAAAAATGGCTAATTGAAAATTTTCACTTTCCATGTAGTTTCCCTGCTACTGAACAGTTTTAGACTTCACTTCTGCCCCAAAAGTAGAAATAAACCTGAAGAAACCCTCCTTGGTGGGAATCTCCAAGCTGCCGCAGTGTTTTGTATGACAAAATACTGCAAAGGCGGTCCTCTCCCTGGGGCAGCTATGAGAAGCCCAGGAAATATGCCAATAGAGTAAGCAATCCATCAGTCTGGGGAGATGTGCCTCCTTGTATTTTTCATTTTATTTTAAACAGAATCTACAATGAATGTGTGTCATTGTTATTGATGTGCAATGAATTTTTGAAGTGTTATGTAACTATTGTGTATAAAAATAATTATAAAGTAATTATTTAATCAGTTATTTAGTACATTAATATTGCTCCACAATGGAGGCTTTCAAAAGTGCATTAGAATTGCCTAGGGGGCTTATTAGAAGCAGATTGCTGGAAGCCAACCTTTGAGTCTATGATTTAAGTTTGAGGCTGGGCTTGATCATTTCTATTTCTAACAAGTTTCTAGGGTATGCAACTATTGCTAGCCTAAGGACCACACTTTGGGAACCATTGGTCTAAAATACATGCAATATTTTTAGAATTGGCCCTAACTGGTTTATCTCAGTGGATAGAGCATTGGCCTGTGGACTCAAAGGTCCCAGGTTCAATTGTGGTCAAGGACATGTACCTCAGTTGCAGACACATCCCTACTAGCAGGTGTGCAGGAGACAGCTGATTGATGTTTCTCTCTCATCGATATTTCTAACTCTCTATCCCTCTCCCTTCCTCTTTGTAAAAAATCAATAAAATATATTAAATATTTTTAGATTTAGAATATTCTTTATAAATGAAGTGATTTTTGACCATCTATAATCACTTAGTCCTTTGTACTCAAGAAAATATTATAAATATGCAAACATCACTTTCTTTAAAAGGCTGTGTCTCCAACTGGTTGGTTAATTGAACTTGGATCTTGATCTTCCTTGTCCAATATAGTAAACATTAGGTACACATAGATATTTAATTAAATAAAATGAAATAAAATGAAAAGTTCAGTCACACTAACCACATTCAAGTGCTCAATAGCCACATGTGGTTAGTAGCTACCAGTTTATTTTTATTCATTTACTAGAAGCCCATGCATGAAATTCATGCACTTGGGGGAGTCCCTCAGCCTGGCCTTTGCCCTCTTGCATTCCGGGAGCCCTTGTGGGGAGTGGGCCTAAGCTGGCAGTCGGACATTCTTAGCACTGCTGCAAAAGTGGGAGAGGCTCCAGCCACTGACCCTGTGCTCCCCAGCCGTGAGTCCATTTCTAGCTGAGCAGTGCTCCCCCTATGGGAGTGCACTGACCACCGGGGGGTAGCTCTTGCATTGAATGTCTGCCCCCTGGTGGGCAAACAGCAGCAGCCCCCTGATTGGCAAACAGCAGCAGAACAACCAGTCGCTATGACATATTAGCCTTTTATTATATGGGATTTTTTAAAGTACATTTTAAAATATTTTTATTGATTTCAGAGAGGATGGGAGAGGGAGAGAGAAATAGAAACATCAATATGAGAGAGAAACATTAATGATGAGAGAAAATCATTGTCCGGCTGCCTCCTGCAGGCCCTACAATAGGATTGATCCCACAGCTTGGGCCTGTGCCCTGACCAGGAGTAGAACCTTGACCTCCTGGTCCACAGGTGGATGCTCAACCACTGAGCCATGCTGGCCAGGAAGTAGCTCCCAGTTTAGACAGAGAAGAAAATTTTCTTCATCGTTGGAAGTTGTATTGGATAGTTAATAGAGCCTTCCCTAATTTTTTAAGTAGCCTAAACCAAGACAGCCTTAACATAAACAGAGCATGCAGATCCACCTGTGATGTGATTTTAGGCATTTGACCTTCCTTTCCATCCCTCTTTACCTCAGAGCATCTGTGTATGAGCATTTTCACACAATTTTCTCACCTCAAATCTAACATCTAAAATCTAACTTTCAAGGCTTGGATCCAGTTTAAAGATACACTGGAATAATGAAACAAAGGAACATACCATTTAGCAAACCTGTAAAATATTTGATTTTACTTCATTTGCTTCTAAATTGGCCTGGATATTATATCGCATCCTCTTTATGGTGCTAATTTGGTTATAAAGAATAGAGACAGGGGGCTGTGTCTTCCTACAAGGAATACTGCATGTCCATGTACTCACTCTACTGCTTTTCTGTGATATCATATGATATATTTGCATCTCTGTGTCTCCTTGTTTATAAATGGAACCAATATGGTTGTTGTAAAGCAGACATGAAAAATGTGCATTTGATGTATGTAATATACTGTAAGGTTTATGAAAATTATATGTATTGTATTTCTCTCATGCTAAAAGTTGATATTGTAGTTGTAAAGAAGAATAAATAGCCTCACAAGACAGTATGGCAAAAGAGTTCCCGAAATTGTCATCTTCATCTCTGTGAAATAGGGCTGCCAACTCTGCACTTCATGGCACTGTTGCAATGATAAATAACAAAGCATTTCAGTCTTTTCAAGCTCCACACATTTAACTTAGAAAGATAAGGGGGATGTGATGGGTAGGATTCTACAAAGACCTTCAATGACCCTTGCCCACTCCTTTGTGATCTTCTGCGCTTGCGTGTGGGTAGAATCTATGAATATAATGAGATATTATTCCCATGAATATGTTAGATTTCGTGGCAAAAGGGATTTTCCAGGTGCCATTAAAATATTAAATCAGTTGATGTTAAGAAAGGAAGATTGTCCTAGGTTGGTCTGACCTAATCATGTAAGCCCCTAAAAGGCAGTGAGCTCTTCCTAATGCAATGTTGGATGTGTGAGGATTTGATGAGAGGAAGGGTCTCTGTCACCAGCATTGAAGATGGAGAGGGGCTATATGGCAAAGAATGTAAAAAAACCTCTAAAACCTGAGAGTAGTCCAGAGGTAGCCAGCAATGAAATGGAGACATCAGTCCTACAACCATAAGCAACTGAATTCTGCTAAAAACCCGAATAAACCTGGAAGATGAGCCCAAGCTTCATATGACAACACTGACACTCTAATCTCAGCCTTGTGACATTATGAGTGAGGAACCTAGTCATGCTAGCCCAATCCTGACCTATAAACACTGTGAGCTAATAAATTGGTGTTGTTTTAAGCTCCTAGGTTTATGGTAATTTGTTACAGAACAGTAGAAAACTAACACAGTGGATCAGCAATTAGGCAGTTTATGTTTTGGTATCTATTTTTTAAGAGCACGAGACAATTTGACTTCAACATATTATAAGGTATTTTAATCATAGCATGTTATTTATATTCAGTGTGGTTCAATTCCTCAGGATTCAGAGTAGTTAAGAGGAAGTGAGTATGAAGAGAATAGAAAATTATTCTTAGGCTCTAAATCAATAGATCCAAGGATGTGGCCTGCATTTAATGCTACCAGAGAAAATCTATCAATGGGTTCTGGAAAAAACATCCTAAACCTACTCATAATTCATTCATCTTCCACTCAAACTATAATAGCAATCAGTATTCTGGAGGAGAGAGAGTGTAGACAACCTTACAGCAGAAGTTTCTGTTTTGAAACATCTGATATTTTAAATGGCATGATCAGGCTTGTGGTCATCGTAGGCTACACATCCAATATTTTAATCCTATGTTATTCTTCTTTCAAAATTTATAGACTTAATATTATTACTATTTTTTAATTGAGGATGATCAATTACCCCTACACATGTGTTTGGTATTCAACTCAATTAGCTGAAAAATCAAGAAACAAAAGGAAATCATATTAAAGGCTGCTTATTAAAAGCCATGCTGCCTTAATATATGAACCACAGCAATGATTAAAAGATTGAGCATTTTCTATTCCTTCACAGTTAATTACAATTGTTTTCTCTAGTATTAATATTGGACTTCCACATGTTTAATTATATTTCAATACCCCTGAATGCATATTTTAATAATTTCTTAATTTGAATCTATTACAGCTATTTCATTGACCTATCTTTGACAATAAATTGGAGGAATTATTGATAAAGGACTCTAACAGTGACTGAGAACTAATTTGATCAGAACTACCATAGTCAAGGTTAGAAAGTTACTAGTTCCTCCTATGGAGTGAATGAAGCAATATTGACAGTGAGCTATTATTATAGAGATTCATTCCCCTTGAAAATTTTCTCCTAGGCATACAGTGGTGTTTCTGAAAATTATTCTTTGGACACCACACTAGAATCACCTAGAAAGCTTGTTAAAATGCATGTCTTTGACCTCACCTCAGGCCTATTCAATTAGAGTCTTTGATTTTAGTGCCCAGGATTGCGCATTTTAAAGAAGCTCCCTACAAGATTCTTATGAGCACATAAGTCAAGAAACAGTGATAAGTGGAGGGTAACAAATGGGATTGCTTTATTTCCTAGTCAGGTAGACCCACACCCCTTCAATCTCAGTATCCGCTCTCTTCTGCGCTTTATGAAGCTTACCTTCATGGTCTCTTGTTCTCAGATACGGTGACAAATCCCAAGCCAATATTATGAATGTTTTTGTACACTCTGTCAACAACCTACCTCAAGTAAGGGATTATTTCCAACTTGTCTGCAATTTCTCCCATTTTTATTTAAAAGAGTAAATCACTTCGAATGTCTTGAAATGTGATGTCATTATTTCATCCTAGATGGGTTAAGATGCCAGGCACATTTTGCCGAAACCGGTTTGGCTCAGTGGTAGAGCCTCGGTCTGCGGACTGAAAGGTCCCAGGTTCGATTCCGGTCAAGGGCATATACATTGGTTGTGGGCATATCCCCAGTGGGGGGTGTGCAAGAGGCGGCTGGTTTATGTTTCTCTCTCATCGATGTTTCTAACTCTCTATCCCTCTCTCTTCCTCTCTTTAAAAAAATCAATTATATATATGATTATATATATATATATATATATATATATATATATATATATATATATATATAATGTCAGGCACATTTGGAATATATATATAATGCCAGGCACATTTGGAATTCTGTGTGCTTCAGGACTTCACATTGATATCTTTCATGAGAGCAGAATAAAGTATGGTAAAGACCTGACACTCTTTAGTACAATGGTTCCCAGTGTGGGGTACATGTAACACGAAATTTGATTTTTAAGAGGAGCAATTCAAGAATGAGTTATTAACAGTGAATTTTTGCATTTCACATGGTTCTAGGGGCCTCATATACAGCATATAAATATATATTGTGATATATTTATGCATTTCAGTTTTCTAGTATATGTTTTGAAACTTTATTTGCTATTTTTCATATCACTTCATATTATTAGTTTTTAAACAATGTCTTAGTGATTTCTTCCTCAATACTTCAACTGTTCTTTCTTTCTTTTATTTTTCTCTTTCGTGGATGCCATGTTCTTTGAGAGCTTGTTTAGACCAAGTTAATGGCCTTTTAGGCATCCTCTATGTGAATATGAGTCACTTTTTGAATAGTAAGAATTGTATGTCACAGGAGGGCATCAGGATTTTAGAGATGCTTAGGTGGGGCATAGCCAAAATAAGGTTGGGTTGGGAACAACTCGCTTTAGTACAAAGCAAATCTCAAGAAAAGTTCTGTTAAATCATATCATGAGATCATGTGATTGACACAAAACTTCTGGGAATCAAAACAGAGTTGATTAACTTCGGTGATCATGGATGAAAGGAGCCCCTCAAAAAAGTCAAGAGCTGCCTTAACCAGTTTGACTCAGTGGATTAAGCATTGACCTGTGGACTGAAGGGTCCCAGGTTCTATCCAGTCAAGGGCATGTACCTTGGTTGCGGGCACATCCCCAGTGGGAGGTGTGCAGGAGGCAGCTGATCGATGTTTCTCTCTCATCAATGTTTCTAACTCTCTATCCTCTCTGTAAAAAATCAATAAGTTTATATTTTAAAAAAGTCAAGAGCTGAGTTTGCATTTATGCTTTTCATATACATGTATATTACTATATTATATATATATATATATATATATATATATATATATAAAATATAAATATAAAATATACGGTCTAGAGCATTGTTGTTACATAAGACAGTAGAGTAAGGTAAAAAAAGTTTGGGTTTTGAAGACAGACAGACTTGGAATTGAACCTTTTTACTGCTACAGTGTTATATTTAAATCCTGTATGTCTCAGTTTTGTCTTCTATAAATGTTTTGTGTAGATGTCTCAGTTTTGTCATCTATAAAACTCACCTGCCTTTAGTGTAGAGTTTCCAGATAAAATATAGAATGTGAATTTCAGATAAACAAATAAGTTTTAGTATAATTGTTCCCCATGGAATATTTGAGATACATTTACACTAAAATATGGTTTGCTGTATATCTTAAATTCAAATGTAACTGGACATCCTGTACTTTGCTAAATCTGAAAACCTAAGTTTAGGAATAAAACTGCATAGGTCTAAGGGTTTTTGGAACAATTCAGTGAGCTGGTACATGCAAAATGCCTAAATGAAGGCTTTTAAATATTTGGCACTGCTGTATGCATTTTCCTACTTCTTATTGTTAACTTCTGTTCCAGTTTGGGCATTCTGCATAGGCATAAGCTCTGATAGGGAGAGATTTACTGGTCTTCAAATTTTTCCATCTGAGTAAATACTACTTTTGTAGTTAAATTACAATTAGTTTTCATAGCTTAGCTATATGTAAATTCCCATACTCTACTTTGAAAAAAATAGCACAGATCAGATGAACTGAACATTATTTTTATTTAACCCCTGGAATAGGTTAATGAATATATCTAATAGCAATCAATGAAAGCTCCTTCTTATTGATATGAGATATATAGGTTAGAGATGAGGTATACTACAGAAGTATTTTCTTTGGGTATTTGAAGTATGGTTTGATATATTTGGATCTTCAGAAATTCTTTTCATAATCACACAACTGTTTTTTTTAATGGCATTGATCTTATATTCAAATAATATAGGGATGATGCTTATAGTTTTGCTAAGTATCCCACATGGTTATTTAGTGTATCCATCCTAAAAAAGGATGATTTGAACCCCAAATAGGCCCCCTGGGAGAATTTATTTAGGGAAAATGTACTCTAATGATAATAAGATCTCAGGATCCTAACTATAGTAACCGATGCCTATATTACATCAGTTTGAATATTCTAAAAAATGTAGCTGTGATCATTTGCTTATTTTCAGGGAAAGTGGATTAAATCATGGATGGAGGATTACGGCATATAATGAACACATTAAAACTGTTTTAGAAGCCCTGCCCGGATAGCTGAGTTAGTGAGTACGTTGTCCTCATATGTCAAGGTTACAGGTTCTATCCCTGGTTAGGGAGCATATAAAAATCAACCAGTGAATGTGTAAATAAATGGAATAGCAGATCACCTTCTCCCTCCCCCACCCCCGCTCTCTCTCTCTCTCTCAAATCAAGAAATAAAAATTAAAAAATAAATAAAAAGTACACATACCAACCATAGCATGTGCCTATACAACACACAGGAAAATACACACAGTAAATTTCCATTTATTTCACATTTCATATAGAGCAGAAAAATACTCATATTTGTTCTTTCCTTTCTACTTTGCCTTTCTAAACAATTCAGGATCTATGACAACGAGATGACACAAATATATTACTCTGTGTAGATATGTGCATTAACGACAACGGTAAGTGGGTTGAGATTGATGACACAGAACTGCTCCAGCAGTTGATCTGGCATTGTATGCTCTTCTCTTCTAATGAAAGAAGGAGCTACACATGGATCATAATTATCAAGAATTATCTGTTCCTGTCAGTGACAAAAGGAAATCGCATCCAGTTTCACTGTATGCACATTAGATATTACTGCTGAAGATCACATAAAGGTACTGCCTTGTAGATACAGAAGGAATACATTAAAAATTAGCTGAGATATTTATAAGATGCCACAATAGGAAGCAAGAGTGCATGGCATTATCCATGGTACTGATGATTTTGCCATTGAACATGACTTAAATGTTCATGCAATAGCAAACATTTTTCCTGCATCAGAAGTTTATTTATGTGAATTAAGTGTATTAGGGAAAGTAATTAAGCAAATGCAATCTTTCTGAACATTCTCTAGCATCTGAAAAATACCCTAAATTATATGGCCATAGCATTAAGTACATGACCTATTTTTATACACACACACTCACACACACAAAATCTGAACAGGAAGAACATATATTTAAAATGTTTTTAAGGTTAAAAGAAGCAAAAATCAGTTTTGGCAAGGAATAGAGATGTGTGTAATTTTAAGTTCTGTAATTAGGATGACTTTATTATGTTGTTTTATTTTTATTTACTTTTTATTGACTTTATTGGGGTGACATTAGCTAATAAAATTACATATGTTTCAGGTGTAGTAGGAGAAACAGTGAGATTATGTTGTTTTAAACTGTCTTTAAGTTCAATATTATTTAACTTTGAAATGGAAATGACATAGGGGGATATTATTTACATTGCTGCATATAAATCTTCAAATACTTATAATAATGAAAGGGAACCTGGAAAATACTGATTTCAGTTAAATCTGGATTCAGCTTTGCAATCACCTATTTACAACCCCATTATGCAGCTAAGTAATTTTTCTATCACCTGTTAAATTATGTTAGATACCCATGCAACTATTCGATGGCTTAGATTTATGACAATTTAGCAGTTTTGCTAACTGAGGAGAAAGTGAATGATCTTCTATCACATTAATCAAGTGCTATGATTGATAACACTGAGCAAAAAGAATAAGTAGAATCCAGAGCTCCAGAATTTCCCATGGATCCTGCGTGGTTTCATTAGTGCAGCTGCTGTACTTCGCAGGGTGCGTGAAGCGGGACAGCTTGGCCAACCTAATAACTCCTGTGGCTGCATATTCATGCTATCCTCTGAAGCCCACTTCCACAGAAGCTCTATTTGCTTGGTTTTTGGTTTATGTGCTTGTGTGTATTTTTGTTGTTTACTCGTGTGGTAATTAAAAATGCATTTCTTGCCAGAATCGGTTTGGCTCAGTGGATACAGCGTCGGCCTGAGGACTGAAGGGTCCCGGGTTCGATTCCTGTCAAGGGCATGTACCTTGGTTGTGGGCACGTCCCCAGTAGGAGGTGTGCAAGAGGCAGCTAATCGATGACTCTCTCTCATCGATGTTTCTAACTCTATCTCTCTCCCTGTAAAAAATCAATAAAAATATATTTTTTAAAAATGCATTTCTTATATGTCTACACAAATAAGTTTATGCAGAATTCGTAGTTAACTGCAAAAAGAGAAACCATCAATGCATGTTCTATAGAGGCATTCCAAGAGAGGAGTAGGGAGTGTGATGCAAGCATCACAGGACTTAAAAGGGTATTATAATAATTGAAATAAATGTTGTTTAGTGGGGGTTTTTTGTTGTTATTATTTTATACTGTTATTTTTTGTTTATTTCTCCTTTGCCCTATTTTTTCTGGACTATGTTGCTTTGCATCCTTATCTTTTTCTCTGTCATTTAGAAAGTAAAAATTCTTTTAAAAAAAATTCCACTGGAAAGAATATGACTGGAATGTTTATTATCAATTATTCTCAAGGATATGGAGTCTTAGAGCACTTACATTGCTAGTGATGATTGAAATTTGCATGGCTGCTTTGAGGTTAATATTAAAGCATTTACTTAAGCTGCACAGCAATTAAACAACTACTTATGAATATATACCCAACAGAAATAAGTGTTATTGCATGTACAGGAATGATCACAGAAATTTATCTATAACTAGGGGCCCAGTACACTGGGGGGTGGGGGATCCCTCAGTCCAGCCTGCTCCCTCTTGCAGTCCAGGACCCCTCAGGGGATATCCACCTGTTTTAGCGCTGCCACGGAAGCAGGAGAGGCTCCCACCACCACCTCCACCACCTCTGCATTCGCTAGTCATGAACCCAGCTTCTGGCAGAATTAAGCATCTGCCCCCTGGTGGTCAGTGCATGTCATAGTGACCAGTCATTCCACCTTTCGGCCAATTTGCATATTAGCCTTTTATTATATAGGATAGCTGAATGTTAGAAACAACCTAAACGTCCATCAAAAGTGGAGTGGATAAACAAACTGTGATATATTTCTGGAATGGAACTCTTCACAGGAATGAAAAGAGCAAACTACCAATGGGTGCAACAACATGGCTTAATTTCAAAGACACAATAAGGAAAGCAGACAGACACTGAAGAGCGTAGACTGTATGCTTCTGTTTACATGAAGTTAAAAAGATATGATTAACATTGGACAGACCATCAAACCTCAGAGGGAAGGCTGGGGAGGGTGGGAGGAAGAGTAAGAGAACAACCAAAGGACTTGTATGCATGCATATAAGTATAACCAATGGACACAGCCCGGGGGTGAGGGCATGTGTTGGGGGTGGGAGCTACTGGGAAGAGGACAATAGGGGGAAAAAGGAGACATACATAATACTTTCAATAATAAAGAATTTAAATTTAAAAAAAGATATGATTGGTCTATGGTGTTAGAGATCACAATAGTATTTATCATCATATGCTACTACCTGGGCAGGGGCACCAGAAAGTCATCTTGGATGCTGGAGATGTCCTGTAATTTGATGTGGGTGATGGTTACATAAAAATCCACAGAAATTAAGATTCATTTTTTCAATTTAATGTAATTTCTCAATTAAGAAAAATAGCCCTGGCTGGTGTGGCTCAGTTGGTTGGACTTCATCCTGTGCACCGAGGGTTTGCTGGTTAGATTCCCCATCAGGGCACATGCCCAGGTTGCAGGCTTGATCCCCAGTGAGTAGGGGGTGTTTCTCTTTCCCCTCTATCTTCCTCTGTCTCAAAAAATCAATAAAAATATTTTTTTAAAGAAAAATGTACTGGAAATTATGTATAAATTTCAACAAATATTGATTAATATTTCCTTATTTGGCAACTGTAAGAGTGAAACTGTACCTTCTGACATTTTCTATGCCCATATATGAAAAATAATGTATACATTTTCTCTAGATGTTGTTGGTATGTATAGTCTGGAATTTCAGACTCGTTATCTTAATTTCAGACATATTGGTTTCTGTTTTTCTTACAAATTTAAGATTTAAAAGTGCTCTTAAATTTGAAGAAAGAATCTAAAATGCTCCTGATTCCTCTTTGTGACAACGTTTATAACAATTATATAAAACTAAATTTTCACTAAATGGTTTTAATAATTTCTGCCAGTACTTACCTTTTTTTGTTCTTGAGTATTTTTAAATTTGTCTTCAAATACTCCTTCAAATTTGAGTGATCTAGTTTCTAAATCTTGCATGTCTGACATTTCATGTTAAACAAAACCTCTTCTTTTTCATCCAAAACTGCACATATTGTTTCTTTGATTGCTACCCTTTAATTTAAAACAGAAGACAGATCAGTAAGGCTTTTTTTTTTTCCTTAAAGTTGTTTTTTTTTTTTTAATTTTCAGTTGTATTGAGGTGTAATTGACAGACAAATTGTATATACTTAAGATGTAAAATATGATGTTTTGATACACATGCACATTGTGAAATGATCATAACAATCAAGGTAAATAACATATCCACTAACTCAGACAGTTACAATTTTCTTTCTTTCTTGGTTAGAACACTTACTAGTAATTTCTACCCTCTTTGCATACTTCAAGTGCAGGAAATTCTCACTTACCATCCTCAGTAAGATTTTGAAAACTGCCACTTTAACCAATTTTACCATAAACTAACTGATGGAAACAAGAGTTCATTTCCTATATCAATTAGCCTATGATAAAATTACTTTTGTTATTACACTGTTTCACTTAATGTTGCTGTTTTCAAGAACTTATTGATGACAACTTTAAAAATATATATTTTATTGATTTTCCACAGAGAGGAAGGGAGAGGGATAGAGAGCTAGAAACGTCAATGAGAGAGAAACATTGGCCTACCGGGGATGTGCCTACAACCAATGTACATGCCCTTGACTGGAATCAAACCTGGGACCTTTCAGTCCGCAGACCGACGCTCTATCCACTGAGCCAAACCAGTTTCGGCTGATGACAACTTTAAGTGAAGACTTACTGTACAGTATTGTTAACTAGTCACCATGCTGAGCATTAGATATCCAGAACTTACTCATCTTGCATAACTGAAGTTTTATACACCTTGAGCAGTATTTCCCCATTTCCTCCTCCACCCTGTTTCTGGCAACCACCATTCTACTTTCGGCTTTAAGGAGTCTGACTATTTTAGAGTCCACATAAAAATGAGATTTTGCAGTATTTGTCCTTTTGTGTTTGGCTTATTTTACTTAGCATCCTGCAGACAGATCTCACTGCCAATTTCTTCTCCATAACTGCTGGAGAAATGAATTACCAACCCACTCTAGACCACAGCAAATGATAGGATTTTAAAGCAATAAATTAGAAAGTAAAAGGATGAAAGTAGCCCCGTTTTACCGCACCTGTTTATTATATCCACTGTAAAACTAAAGGCCTGGGGGGGGGGGCGGGTGTGGGGTGTAGTGAATGGCATGAAGTATTCGAGGTAATGAAAAGCAAGGATCAGAAACCAAGGTTATTATATCCAGCAAGGCTATCACTCAAAATAGATGGTGAAATAGCTTCCTTGACAACAACAACAACAAAAAAAAGGCTAGATGACTTTATTACCACCAAACCAGTATTGCAAGAAATGCTGAAAAGGACTGTGTAATAAGAAGAAATAGAGAAACACAGGCATAAATAAGTACCAACCAATAATCACCTTAATGTAAATGGCTTACATGCTCCAATCAAAAGACATAGGATAGCTGAATAGATAAGAAAACATGACCCAAATATATGCTGTCTATGAGAGACCTACCTCAGAACAAAAGACTCAAACTGGATGAGAGTAAAGGGATGGGAAAAAATGTCCATGCAAGTGGAAATTAAAAAAGAGTTGGGTAGCAATACATATGTCTGACAAAATAGGCTTTAAAATGAAAGCCTGCACAAGATAAAGAACACTACGTAATACTAAAGGGATCCATCCAACAAGAGGATATAACCCTGGTAGACATATATTCACTCAATATAGGAGCAGCTAAATATGTAAAAAGAAAACTTCTGGAGGACTTTAAGAAAGACATTGACAGCAATACAGGCATAGTAGGGGACTTTAACACCCCACGGCCTTCATATCCAGACAAAAAATTAACAGGAGAACAGTTACTCTAAATGACACACTGGATCAGATGAATTTAATTGACATTTACAGAACATTTCACCCCCAAACTACAGAATATGCATTATTTTAAAATGCACATGGGTCATTCTCAAAGATAGACTACATGTTAGGATACAAAACAAATCTCTACAAGTTCAAGAAGATCAAAATCATATCTAGCATCTTTTCAGATCACAATGGCAAAAAATTATAAATGAGCTACAGTAAAAACACTCAAAAACATTCAAACACCTGGAGATTAAATGGCATGTTATTAAACAATGAATGGGTTACCAATGAAATCAAGAAATATATTAAAAACAAACTTCTTGGAAACTAATGAAAATGAACTCACAACAAACAACCATCTGCTTATAATCCTATGTAATAAAAGGCTAATATGCAAATAGACTGAACAGTGGAACAATAGAACAACCAGTCACTATGATGTGCGCTGAGCACCAGGGTGTGTGTGTGGAACATGGAGGGCATTTGTCATGGTAAGATGGTAGAGCAGGTGAGCAGGGGTGCCAGACCAAGGCAGGGCACCAGTCGCTGTCATTGGGGCAAGCCTCTGGTGGTTATTGAAAATTCTTTGCTTCTGTGTACTGCTATCCTGCCTGGTGCTCATACCCACTGCCAGCACCGGCCCCATTAGCACCCGCAGGTGCCCAGCACCGTACCCGATCATCAGCAGATGCAAGCTGCAGCTGCTGGCCCTCATCATCCCTGAGGGCTTCTCCACTCCCCCCTGCTCCTGAGGGGTGATCAGAGCAGTAGCTGCTGCTTGCACCTGCTGACAGCACTGGCCCACTCATACTGCTGCTGGTGCTTGCCCCAATCACTCTGCACAATCAGGAGGTGTGAACTTGGCAGGTGCTGTCAGCAAGTGGGAACGGCAGCAGCAAAAGCGGGGCTGCCAGCAGAAAAGGGATGGGGGGGCGTGGCAGGAGGGGCCGGGTTGGGGCATGGAGTATGGGCCGAGACCTGGCCTTGTGCCCCTGTGCCCACTGCAGCCTTGTGGCCCACAGTTCCTTTCAAGGTGCATGCATTTGTGCACTGGTCCCCTAGTTATAAATGAGAACTCTTTATCACCTATACCAGTGGTCAGCAAACTGCAGCTCGAGAGCCACATGCAGCTTGTGAGTCGAGGTTTGCTGCTCTGTTGACTAATGAGTTTGCCGACTACTGCCTTAGGGAAAAACACTAAAACATTTTAATAATGTACTAATGTCTTTAACCTGAAGTCAAAACCTCTGGGTAAGGTAATGCCTTCTGCAGTGTTCTGCAAACTCATTAGTCAACAGAGCGGCAAACCGCAGCTCTCCAGCCACATGTGGCTCGCAAGCCGCAGTTTGCCGACCACTGACCTACACAGTCCTTTAAAACATATCTCTTACTTGTCCGTTTGACACAGTCCCTTCTACTTACCACTTGCTCACTCTGCTCTAGCCACTCTGGTCTTCATGGTTTTCATTGAACATTGCTCACCTCAGAGCCTTGCTGTTGCTCTTCCCTTTAGGAATTCTCTTTCCAGAGATGGTAACTTCTAGTCATTTAGATCTCATTTCAAACAACACTAAGTTAGTGAGATCTGTCTTAATTAGCATTTAAAAATGTCAATTTCCTTCTATTGTTATGTTTATTTTTCCCATAAGCAAATCTTGAGACAAGGACCTGCGACCAGGTAGTTTTTAGGGGTTGATTCCAGGAAACACAAGCGAAGGAGTGGGGCAAAGTGAAGCAGAGAAGTAAAGCAAACATATAAAATAGGTCTTAATAAGAAGGTTACTGCTGTGAGCACCTGGGGCTATTCTCTTCTGGGAAACTCTAAGAATCTGTATAGCGCACCTTAGAATTGTCCCACCAAAGAAGGAGGCTGGATGGATTAAATCCATCTGATCCAGAGTGTCATTTTAGAACCACCATTTCCCTGATATACAGTAGCTCTCTCTGGCATGGGTTGAGGATGGAGGTGAACTCCACCCCCTGCACTTCTGAGTTGTGCTTGTGTAAGCCTATTGCTGTGGTGCCAGAGAAAGTCCCTAGGAATGTGTGGGTGCTTGAGGCTTCAGGTGTTGGTTCTACCATAATTGCAGGTGAATTCAAAGGCTGGCCAAGGAGCTACGGGGCAGGGCATTCATAGCATCACACAGCTCTGTCCCCCAAACACACATACACACTGTATGTGTCTACATATGTCGTCATCCGCACATCTCTGTATCTTCTCATTTGTCACTATCAAAGTTATCTTCTTTTAAAAATATATATATATATTATTGATATTTTACAGAGAGGAAGGGAGAGAGATAGAGAGCTAGAAACATAGACCAGCTGCCTCTTGCACACCCCCTACCGGGGATGTGCCCCAACCAATGTACATGCCCTTGACTGGAATGGAACCTGGGACCTTTCAGTCTGTAGACCTACGCTCTACCACTGAGCCAAACTGGTTTCGGCAAAGTTATCTTCTTTATATTGGTTTGCTTGCTTGTTTGCTCTCCCCACAAAGAATGTGAATTTCATAAAAACGAGGCCCTTGTGTTTCTTATTCACTGTGATTTCCTGAGTGCCTTGGACAGTCATTGGAATGCACACAGCAAATATGAAGGAAAAGGCAATGCTCTCTGCAAATTCTTACTGCAAGTACCAGGATCATTTTCTAGAACATTCTAAATTAAGGTCTACTTTATCATGCTCTTATAAGTCTATGATTTTCCTAATTTTTTTGTAAGAACAGCAACTGTGCTTTCTAAATAGTGACTGTCTTGAATTATTTACTACTGGAGATGTCAGCATATTTTGTGCCACTGATGATACTTCTCAAAAAAAAAAAAAGCCATCTGCCAGCTATATCAATCAGTAAGTGACAAGCAGTATATAGAAAAAATACCTTTAAGCTCAAGTGACAGGAACATATAAGCATGCATATCACCAACTGCATATATCTATCCCCAAAAAGAACTAAGTGCTGTACATACAAGGAAGTCAAAATAAAACTGAGACATGAGAAAGATACAGAGAGGCAGAATATAAATATCATCAAAATAATAGGAGTGATAGATCCTACATGGGTTCTGGCTTAGAAAGCATAAAAGGGAGATATTTTATGTAAAATTCGAAGGTGCATAAAGATATGGGTTATAAGAAAAAATACATCAGGCAAAGTTATATGCACTTGACAAGTGGTGAGTGAGGGTGCATTGACGATGAGGCAGCCATTTTAACGTTAATTGTGGGGAGAGCAACCTGGGTTTTGTGGGGAGAATGGGAATCAATGCTCTAAATCACGATTAATCAGCCAAGCTCTGTAGACACAAATATGGATGTTGGTAAATTCTTACACATGTGAAATGGCCCAGGTTTTTAGAAAATCTCAGCAGGAATTATGATAGCTGTGAGTTAAGCACCTACTGCTTCCCCCTAAAATCACTACCATGTTTGTTTTTAATCCTCACCTGAGGATATTTTTCCATTGATTTTAGAGAGACTGGAAGAGGGAGGGAAAGACAGAGAGAAACATCAATGTGAAAGAGACTCATCAATTGGTTGCCTCCTGCATGCATCCTGACCAGGCCAGAGCTGGGGAGGAGCCTGCAACTAAAGTATATGCCCTTGACCAGAATCAAACCCAGGATCCTTAAATCAGCAGCTCAATGCTCTATCCACTGAGTTAAACTAGCTAGGGCACTACCATGGTATTTTTTATTTAGGATGAGTTGTTATGGTGATTCATGACTTAAGAAGTCCTACCAGTATAATTCATGATTATCTGGATTGTTACAGTGGCTTAAACAAAGGCTACTTCTGAAGCAAACTGTAGTATCTCTTATTGATTAAGTGTAGAAACCCTTTTTTACCAGTAAGTCCTCGGCTTTCTCCATTACCTTTGTTTCTGGATCAGCCTTTAAATCTTCTGCTTTTAATGCATGGAAGTATTTGACATACAACTTCTGTAGAAATAAGAAAAAAAGGAGGATAAGCACCTTGAAATATTTTCTTGCAGTATTTTATACATCTGTCATGGTGGAGATTGTTGGTAAAATGCTTGAAAGGCAAAAGCGAACGATTCTTAAAAGCCAATATTTTCACTCATTTCTATCCACATACATGGATGTTCACTTAAGAGCATGAAAATGTAAGCACTTCTAGGAAAAGGAATAAATTTACTATATTTTTTTATTCCACTGGCAATAATAACTGAATGTCTATGTAAGTTCTTCCATTTACATACATGTGAAGAATCAATGTGCAGGGTGTGTGAAGCATGGCACAACCAGGCAGAAAGGGCAGGAAAGAGATTTTAGTATCCACCACATTACAGCTTCACGTGGTGTGCGAAAGGACTGCAGATGGAAGAGGAAGCCAATGGAACCTGCATTCTTGCTTGATGGACTCTTTTAATCCAAGGAATTCTCTATTTGAGAAAAATGAAAATACAACTAAAATATTAAGAGGCAGAGTTTAAAAAAAATCACAGGTTTCCAGAGAACAGCTATAGATACGAATAGAGAGAGAGAGAGATTTCAGCCATAGCCAGTTTGGCTCAGTCGATAGTGTTGGCCTGAGGACTGAAAGGTCCTGGGTTCTATCCAGGTTGCAGGTGCCATCCCAGCCCCCAGCGCCATGTGCAGAAGGCAGCCAGTTGATGTGTCTCTCTCACATCAATACTTCTCTCTCTCTCTCTCTCTCTCTCTCTCTCTCTCTCTCTCTCTCTCTCTTTCTCTCTCAAAATCAATGGAAAATATATCCTTGAGTGAGGATTAACAGAAGAGAGAGAGAGAGAGAGAGAGAGAGAGAGAGAGAGAGAGAGAGATTGATTTTGATTTCAGTGGCGCTTGGGGTAGAAAGTCATTGGTCCTGAATTGCTCAGGCAAGACATAGATTCTAATCATTTAAAATAGCATCACCTTTAAAATGGAGGTTGCAAATAAATATGAAATGGGCTGCCCCATTGACATTCTAATGCACAACAAAAAGGCCCTTCCAAGTGTTGGCACGCTGAACTGGAATTGGTTTCTGGCAGTCATCCTCAAAAGTGAAAGCCATGGCAGAATAATGTAATTTTTAGCAGACATTATACAGACAGAGAATCACATGAAAATCAGGAGAGAAGAGAAAGGGCAACACTAGGAGATAGGAAAGAAAAAGGGAGGGAAGAGTGGATGTTGGAAGGAAAGAAGAAGAAACTAATATTCTTGGCATGGCTAATTAAGTTTTGGACTCTGCTTGGTGTTTTGTACAAAACAATTTAAAATTCTACTTGCAACTTTGCACATAGCACTCTAAAATATCTAAGTTTATTTGTGCATTCATCTGCCTATATTTGGACTCTGTCACAAGTTATGTAAGCTTCATGAGGGGAAGGAGTTTGTCTTATTCATCACTATAGCTCCTGTGTCCAAAACAGAGTCTGACTCATTGAAGACATGAAAAGGACATTTGCTAAATAAACATTCCAAAAAGGATTTTCCCCCAGAACAGGTGATAACAGGCAGAGCTGCTGGTGGTGGGAGGGACAAGGGAAGAATTGTTCCACCAAAACCCACTAATATTCAGAGTGTTTTTTCTTCTCTTTTTTATTTTTAAATTAAATATTGTTTTCATATGCCTGATGTCCACCATCAGGGTCAAGGTTCTTTATCCCTGTAAGAACAATGTACATTCTTGTCTAGGCTGTAGATATCATTAATTCTATTTTAAACTCTGATGGTATCATTTCATATTTTAAAAATTCATCTGACTCCACTAATTAAAAAGGTAATTGAGATGAGGATGATGGTGGCTGGCAGGACAGGGGTGAGGGAGAGTGTGTGAGTGATTGAGGGGATGAAAGGAGAATGTGTGGATGTGTGTGGTTTGTGTGTGACTGAGTGACGGACAGTTAAATCCGGCAGGGGCAGCAGGGGATGGCAGACCAGGCTCTCCTGGACAGGGAGCACCTACCACCTCTGCGGGCACTCCCTGGGCTGCAGGGCTCAGGCACGGAGCCCACACCATTTTGAAGGGGAGAGCGGCCTTTTTTAGGAACTCATCAGCACCACCACCCAGACAGGCCTTGGACACTGCCTGTGATCCTGCAGCCACTCCAGCCAAAGTCCTGCTGTCCTGCCCACAGACCCATAGACCCTAGGACATCCACCTCCAAGGGTGCATGGCTCCCAGAGAAATAAATGCGACTTTCCCACTCCTTAGCTGCCGACCTCTGGATACCTCAGTTGCACCTCCTGAGCCCACCAGCCCCCTCCCCCCCGGCTGCTCTTGGGTGCCGGTATGATCCCCTGCTGAACAAGCTCTTATCCAAATAAGGGTGCATAGCCCTGGCAGTAGAAATTCTGAATTCCCCTTTCCTGGCTGCCTGCCCACAGACACCTCGGTCATGTAGCTTCAATGCCAGAGCCCCTCTGAGTGTGTGAGTGCACTGCCTTGGCACACGGACCCCAGGTGCCTCTGGGAGCCCCCTCTGGGTGTGCTCCTATCCCAACAAGGGGGCACAGCCCCAGCAGTAGAAATTCAGACTCCCCCCTTCTCTCTGGCTGCCTGCCCACAGACAACTCAGACCAGCGCTTCAGCGCAAGGGCCCCTCCAAGCGCCCCATCCTGGCAATGGCTCCCCGGGGCCTCTGTGAGCTCTGCTGGGTGCACACAAACCCAACCAAGGATGCGAAAACTGAGTCTTCCTCCTCCACAGCTGCTGACCTCCAAGCACTGCAGTTGCATCTTTCTAGCGTGTGGTCCTCCCGAGCCCCACCACCCCAACAGAAGCATCCTCGGTGCCTCCGTGAGCCCCCACTGGGCATGTGCAAATGCAACCAAGGGTGCAAGGCAGCAAAAATGGGGACTTCCCCCTCCCTGGCTGCTGACCTCTGGACACCACAGTTGCGCCTTGCCAGGAAGCAGGCCTACTGAGCCCGCTGCCCCTATAGTAGGCTCCTGAGTGCCTCCTTGGGCCCCGCTCACACCCAAACAAGGGTGCATGGCCCCAGCAATAGATATTTGGACTTCTCCCTTCCCGGCTGCCTACCCACAGACACTGCAGTCCTGTGGTTTCAGCACGCAGGCTCCCCCGAGGCTTCCGCCCCAGCTGGCGACTCCCAGGTGCCTCTGCGAGCTTCCATTAGGCACACTTGTATGCAACCAAGGGCACAAGGCCTGGCATTAGAAACTCGGACTTCCCCTTCCTCAGCTGCTGAGCTCTAGTCACTGATCCAGTGCACAAGCCCCTTGAGCCCGCTGCCCCAGAAGAAAGCTCCTGGGTGCCTCTGTAAGCAGCCCCTGAGCACGCATGCGTAGCCAAGGGGGCACACCCCCCCGAAGCAGAAACTGGGACTTCTCCCTCCATGGGGCTGGTGGCACACCACAATCACTCCAGTCCACTGTGTGGGGACACATGAGCACATACCCCGTGCAGATGGCTCCTGGACCCCACTGTAAGCTGCCACTGGGAGTGTGCCTCTCCAACCCTCAGCAGCATCCATGGCGTCCTCCTCCCAGCTACCTACCGCTGGACAGCTTGGTGAGTTGCTGAGGGCTTGCCTCCCTGGACAAAGTCACATTTTTTTCAACCACAGACTGCAAGATTCCAACAGGCCTAGCTGCTGGATCCTGAGCCCCCTTGTAATTCAGAGAGGGAAATCACTTTGGCCAGAGTCCTTCTGCGTCAACCACACACTGTCAGACACTAGCCTCCCACGGTCACGGGCTCCGGGACCCTTGTCTTGAGGTACAGAGTGATGCTAATTCAGCGAGAGGCACACCACACCGCCAAAGTCTCAGGACCTGAGCCTCAGGCCCTACTACTCCTTCCTCCCAGGACTCTGGGAATGCGGGCCGGTGCAGCCACTATAGAGAACAGTATGGCGATTCCTCAAAAAAATTAAAAATTAAACTGCTATTTGACCCAATGATCCTACTTGTAGGAATATATCCCAAGAAACTAGAAACACTAATCGAAGGATATACACACCCCTACGTTCATAGCAGCACAATTTATGATAGATAAGATTTGGAAACAGCCTAAGTGCCCATCACCCAGATGAATAGATTAGAAAACTATGGTACATCTACACAATGGAATACTATCTGCAGTGAAAAGGAAGGAACTCCTACCATTTGCAACAGCATGGATGGACCTGGAGAGCATGATGCTAAGTGAAATAGGCCAGTCAGAGAAAGATAAATATCACATGATCTCACTCATTTGTGGATTATAATGAACAACATAAACTGATGAACAAAAACATATCTAGCCAAAACTGGTTTGGCTCAGTGGTAGAGCGTTGGCCTGGGGACTGAAGGGTCCCAGGTTTGATTCTGGTCCAGGACATGTACCTTGGTTATGGGCACATCCCCAGTGGGGGGTGTGCAGGAGGCAGATGATCGATGTTTCTCTCTTGTTGATGTTTTTAGCTCTCTATCCCTCTCTTTTCCTCTCTGTAAAAAATCAATAAAATATATATATATATATTTTTTTAAAAAACCAACAGATTCAGAGACAGAGAAGCATAGATCAGATGTTCAATCCTCAAAGGGAAGGAAGGGGAGGGTGGGAGTAAGTGGGAGAGATCAACCAAAGGACTTGTATGCATGCCTATAAGCCTAACCAATGGACACAGACAACAAGGGGGTGAGAGCATGAACGGGGAGGGAGAGACTGAATAAGGACACATATATAATATCTTAATAAAAATTTTAAAAAGGTATTTGAGAGTAGAATCTATTCTCCCCCCACCCCTGGCCCTTTTTAAAATATATTTTAATTGATTTCAGAGAGGAAGGGAGATGGAGAGAGATACAAACATCAATGACGAGAGAGCATCACTGATTGACTGCCTCCTGCACTCCCAATGCCGGGGATACAGCCTGCAACCTGGGCATGTGACCTCCTGGCTCATAGGTCAATATTCAACCACTGAGCAACACCGGCTTGGTGGTTCCCCACTTTTTTTTTAATGTTCTTGGCTCTTGTACCAATTAAAATTCTGTCAATAATGTATGAGAGTGCTTTTTAAATAAGTAACGTTTGCATGTTGTGAGAAAAAAAAGGCCAAATGGAGTTATATTTGGAGCTGCAACAGTTAGATTAAGGAGGCAAATGCAATTTGTATAAACATTTGACAAATGAGAAAATCATAATGGCCCTTTCAGAATAGCCTTTGATTTGTATGTAAGTACAATTTGAGTGAAATGAATGAATTTGCACTTGAGCATGTTGGGTTTTTATTCATAAATAAAATGCAATTCAATCCTAAATAGTCAAAAGCAAAAGTTGTACTTAAATGTTACATTCCAAGGGATAATTATGCCGGCATGTTTACTGTGTCACTTTGAAGTAGGCTCCTTATACTGATCAAATTACCTAGATGCTTTCCAAACATTTGCATGTGCTGGACAACCTGCCCTATTATCTGACAGACAACTCTGCAATCTCCATGTCAGTTGCTTGTAACCTGCTTCGAGCTAAATTCTAACTTCCACTTCCCTATTTCTGATTATTTATAATTGCACCTTGCCTATCAATAACTTTCTTATTTAAGCCCTTGCTAGAATTTACACATATTTATCAAATTCTTTTTTCTTTTATAGAAAACATTTTGACCGTTAATTCCATAGTCTAAGTACCATTTTGTAAGGAAATTTTGCTTGAACTGCTTATAGAATAATCCCCTTCTCAAATTTGATCGATACAACTCTTGTTTTTCTAATTAGTTATTACACTGGCTCAAACAGCTTACCAGAATCAATCCACTCTTTTCTGTTTCAAATCTCTGTACCATGCAGTAATCTCACAATTTCATTTCTTTAACTCTATCAGTCAACTCTGACTGATCTATCTTTATGACTCATACCCACAACACTGAACTATTTCTGTGCCTTCTGACCTAACCCTTTTCATCTCTGCTATCATTTTCCTAGCTTAATAAAACTGGAGGTAAGGCTACTATTCCAAATATGATACTACTTCCCTTTAATGAGACAGACCTAATAATCTTGTTTAAAATATATTTTATACCCTAGTCAGTTGGCTGAATGGATAGAGCATCAGTTCTCAGACTGAAGGGTTCAGGATTTGATTCTGGTCAAGGGCACTTACCTTGGTTGCAGGCTCGATTCCCAGCCCCAGCTGGGGTGCATATGGGATGCAATCAATTGATGTCTCTCTCACATGGATGTTTCTCTCTCTGTCTCTCCCTCTCCCTCCCATTCTCTCTAAAGATCAATGAAAAGGTATCCTCAGGTGAGGATTAACAACAACAACAAAAACCAATATATTTTTTTATATATACTTTTATATACACTGTATATTTTTTCAGTTTGTCCTTGATTTGAATATAATATTTGTTTTTGTTTGATCCATTTTTATACAAAAAAATAAATAAGTTTTTCTTAATAGATCTGAAACTTTTATGTGATTCAATGTGCCACTGCTGAGATTTATTAGTAACTTATGACAAATTATCAAATTAGTATTATATTTTATCCCTTCTAAATTTATTTTATACTATAAACAGTAAAATTCACTGTTGGAGATATGCAATTTCATCATTTTTGATAAATGTACAGAATCATGTCTTTACAACCCAAGTCATAACACAGAAGAGCTCTATCAATTAATACAATTTCTTGCCCTAGCTGGTTTGGCTCAGTGGATAAAATGTCTGCCTGCGAACTGAAGGGTCCTGTATTCCATTCCAGTCAAGTACACATGCCTGGATTTCTGGCTCAATCCCCAGTGTGGGGTTTATAGGAGGCAGCCAATGAATGATTCTCTCTCTCACCATTGAAGTTTCTATTTCTCTCTTTCTCTTCCAAATCAATAAAATAATTGGAAGAAAAAAGAAGGCTGTGAGGTTTGAGAAAAGAATTGATATGATCAAACACTTTTCAAAGTTCACTCTAGCTGAGAAGACACTACCTTGGGGCTAGGGCAGGAGCAGAGAGACCAGATAAGAGACTATATGCAATCCAGCTAAAGTAATGTTACAAAATAGGGGGAAACTTCCCTACATGGATTTATTGTCATAGTTTTAAGATTCACTTTTTCAAAATTAAAAAAAATATTACAGGGGTTATAGTTAATTATGACACCATATAAATAGGAAATGCTGACTTTACTACATCTGAAAGACATTTGCATAGGAAGCATTTCATTGATATTGCTTGTAGAAAATAACTTCACATTGCCTGGCTGGTGTGGCTCAGTGGTTGAGCATCAACCTATGAACCAGGAGATCACAGTTCTATTCTTGGTCAGGGCACATGCCTGGGTCTCGGGCTCAATCCCACCTTCAGATTTCTCATCACTCTCATAGCATTCCAGTTTCCTAAATCCTTAATTGAAGGACATTATAGGCACTAGGATCATGGGTCTTTGTAAACTGATGTAATTGAACAGACTTCTTGTGTGGTATTTGTTCCTTAAGGAAAACTTACTTTTTATTGTTTAACTTATTTTCACATAAATGGGTGTTTGAGAAGCAGCATTTGTTATTTTTTCACAGCTTTTAATCTATCTTCTCCTTCTTTAGATTTCTCCTTCTTTCCTCTCACCCTCCCATCCTCCTTCTTCTCCATTATTATTATTATTATTATTATTAAAAGGATCTAATCCTACCCCAATAAGAATGACTATAATAAAAGTGTCATCAACATCCCCATGGCTACAACATAAGTAAATCTAGCCCAAATGAAAAGCCATCATCTTCTAGAGCTTCATTTCTTTGACCTACACCTAGATATTTTTCTTTCTCATTTCAATATTCAAAGGTACCCAGCTGGAATTGGTCAGTGGTTATCAACCTGTAACCAAGAGGTCACGGTTCGATTCCCAGTCAGGAAACATGCCTGGGTTGCGGGCTCGATCCCCAGTGTAGGGAGTGCAGGAGGCAGCAGCTTAATGGTTCTCTCTCATCATTGATGTGTGTGGCAATTTTTTTTATCTCTCTCCCTCTCTCTTTCTCTCTGAAATCAATTAAAAAAATAGATATATATTTTAAAAGGCAACCTTCTTCACTTATATTTTTTTCTAATATCCTAGGAACGTGAGTCTCTATAAATGCACTCATTCGATGTAGTTTGTATGTCCAGCATACGGATACAGGGGTATCATCAAAAAACACAAAGGAATAGTCATTGTATGTTAGGATCAGATATCATTTAGAGCTACAGTGAACCCTCCAGATTTTTGCCAGCCATTTTATTTTATTGCTGAGGAAATCAAAGGTCTGAGGAGTTAAGCATCACATTCCAGAATATACAATAACGTGCACCTACCGAATTAGAACAATGATATCTTCACTGCCATTTGGTGTTTCTGCTACCACCCCACAGTGATTGCACCTACATAGCTAGCCATAGTAACAGTATAATGAAACCATATTTAGGAAAGGAGAATTAAGATTATGTTGATGATGGTAGTTACATTACTAATTGCCTGCTTGGATATGCCATTCCTACTTTCTTTTATGCAAATTACCATAATAGACAGAATACAAAGCACTTAAACAGATATAGTTGATGTCTTGGAGTAACTTATAAGGAAGAAATTACCATGTGTATTATATAAATAACTTCCAGAAATGTACCCAATTATGGAACATTTTCAAATGAGGAAAGTAAGCATTTGCTTTATAAAAAAATTTAACTAGCAAGGATTTCTTTGATCTGAAAGAGAAGGAATCACAGGAAGTTCAAGAAAAGTTGAATATGCCCTTTTATTTTTGTTTTAAGGAGAATAAAAATTTTCAGTGATGACTGCTATGTAAACTTTACAATGTAGAAAGTCATAAAGGCATAAGAATTCTTATAGAGAATCCAATAAAATGGCAATTCAACAGTGAACTCCATTTATTGCATTCTTATATTTTGACAGATGTTTCCTGGGTCTGGGTGTTAGAAGAAAATGAGACTCCATTTCAGATCTTTAGAACTTCAGAGTCTAGTTGGGAGACTATTATCAAAATTAACACATATAATTTAGTTTTCTAGTTACTACAATGTATATAGAAAACATGATACCGAAGTACAAAAAATGGAAGCAGTTTACTCAACCTGTTAATGTCGAGAAAGGGCCTTCAAAGGAAGTGGTGATTAATATTGTCAAAAAGTAAGGGTTTACCACAGAGATGGGAGGAATATTACATCCCAACAGGGGAAGCAGTCTGCTTGATAGTATAAGCCTTATAACTATAAGGGAAGGGGACATCAAACAATGTGATATATTTGAGCAAGGGCAAAAATTGTCCCTTCTGGGTTTTGCTAATAATGTTACAAGAAGGCCCAGATGCTAATGGCCCAGTGGTAGAGTGTCAACCTATGAACCAGGAGTCCAAAGTTGGATTCCCGGTCAGGGTACATGTCTAGGTTGCAGGCTTGGTCCCAGCGTGGGGTGTGCAGGAGTGAATCAATGAGTGTCTCTCATCATTGATGTTTCTCTCTCCCTTCTTCTCTGAAATTAATTATATATATATATATATATATATATATATATATAATATATATATATATATATATATATATATATATATATATATAATGTTATGGGTGGTGAGGATGTAGAATTAGAGACCAGTACTTTGGAAGTCCTTTTTTACTTTTGTGGAAGAAAGAGAGTTGACTTTGGGTGGTGAGTGCATGATGAAGTGTGCAGATGATGGGTTATAGAGTTGTACATCTGAAACCTGTATGTTTTTTTTTAAATATATATATATATAATTTCAGAGAGGAATGGAAAGGGAGAGAATCAGAAACATCATCGATCAGCCACCTTCTATCCTACCCCTGGTGGGGATTCCTATGACCCAGAAATGTCCCTTTGACCTGAATCAAACTTCAGTCTGCAGGCTGAAGCTCTATCCACTGAGCAAAATCAGCCAGGCCATGAAACCTGTATGGTTTTATTTACCAATATCACCCTAACAATATCAAAAAAAGAAAAATATACACATCGGTAGACAAAAAAAGGGGTAGGAAAGAAATGAGAAATGAGCATATATGGGTTTGTTTGGGTGAAATCTGTGGAAGTAAAAACTCAGGATCATGAATCATATTATATATATATATAGTAATGAAAAGTAATACTTTAGGAAAGATATAAAGTCATCCACAGTTGCATCATCATTTACTTTGACTTTCTTGAAAGGTGGTGACATCAGACTTTCCTCTAATCTACATGCTCCTCCTCAACCCATGTTTCCTTGAATCCTGCCAACAACAACAACTGTTCTACTATTGTGCCCATAACTGTGACCTGAGGAGATAAGAAGCTTTTAAAGTAATCCCTTGGGGCCCCCGCCAGTTTTGCTCAGTGGGTAGTGTCAGCCTGTGGAAGAAGGCTCCTGGGTTTAATTCAGGTCAAGGGCACGTACCTAGGTTGCAGACTTGATCCCTGGCCAGGGAGCATGTGAGAGGCAACCAATCAATGTGCCTCTCTCCCATCGCTGTTTCTCCTTCTCTGCCTTTCCCCTTCCTTTCCACTCTCTCTAAAAAATAATGGGGAAAAAATATCCTCAGGTGAGGATTAGCCAACAATAAATAAATAAATAAATATAAAGTGATCCCCTCCCTAACCGGTTTGGCTCAGTGGATAGAGAGCATCGGCCTGAGTACTGAAAGGTCCCAGGTTCGATTCCAGTCAAGGGCATGTACCTCGGTTTGGGGCATATCCCCAGTAGGGGGTGTACAGGAGGCAGCTGATCATTCTTTCTCTCACATTGATGATTCTAACTCTCTATCCTTCTCTCTTCTTCTCTTTAAAAAAATCAATTATATATATATATATATATATATATATATATATATATATATATATATATATAAAAGTAATCCCTCAGCAAATAAAAATACAGCCAGGAAAAGAAGAATGGCCAAAAATGGATGTTAAATGAGAGGCTCATGTGTAAGTTGAGGAAAAATCAGGAAGATGTAGAAGTTTGTTTGAATGAGACTAGAGGACTAGGACCTAAATTAAGATCCTCAGAGCTGTATTTTAGATTAAAAGTATAATGTAACAGTAATTTGAAGCAAGGCTAGTGGAGCAAAATATAATAAAGAGGCCAAATTGACTGTGCCTTTTCATAAGCAAAGGTCATAAACTAGTGGCATTTTCTTTGTAATAGGAGCTCTATGGGGAATCTAAGATCAATGCTGGATATAGATTTACTTGCATTAAACATGCTGATTCTACACTATTTTTGAAAGGTTAAGAAAAGATTTGAGGATCCAATTGCAATGAAAAGTGTTTGTTTATTTCCTTTTTAATCTGACTAGATTGACTCAAACTCTAGACTGAATCTGCAAGATAATGGTTGTAGCAGACACAGTTGGTGACCCACCCATATACTTTCATCGTTGCCATCTTGGTTAATATCTGTTGACTTTAAACTGTCAGCTCTTGAATTTATGGTGGGGTATTTTTGGGGGGGTTGGTAAATTTATTATTATTTATTTTTGACACTATTACAGATCTCCCCTATTTTCCCCCACTTTGCCCACAAATGGAGACATTTTGTTTGCAAGCAAATTTATCATTTAAGTCCACAGACAGTCAAGTGGTTAAAAAGTACCCAATTATGGTCCATCCAGCGTGGCTCAGTGGTTGAGTGCTGACCTATGAACCAGGGCATGATTCCATTCCTGGTCGGAGCACATGCCTAGGTTGTGGGGCATGCAGGAGGTAACAACAATGATTCTCTCTTATCATTTTATATTTCTACCTATCTCTCCCTCCTTTCTCTCTAAAATCAATAAAAATGTTTGTTTTTTTTAAAAGTACCTGATTTCATAAAATCACACAAAAACAGGACAGATGGGCATCATCTGGTGACTATAACCTAACATAGTCTAACGCTTTACCAATATATTTTAATGAATATAGTTTTAATTAGCTGCTACCCCACATCACTACTAAAGTTAGTAGCTTGCAAGAACCATTATTTTATTATCTCTTACTAGAGGCCTGGTGCACAAAATTCATGCACTGGTAAGGCTCCTAGACCTTGTCTAAAATCAGGGCCAATCAGGTTCCTCACCTCACAGCCTCCCCTCCTCCCCACTTCTTCCTTCCCATGCTCCCTCAGTGTCCTGAAGCCACTGCTGGTCACCTGCCATGTTCCCTGTTGCCCCTGGTGACCAGTGCACACCACAGTGACCAATTGAATTCCTGTTCTCTTGGTCAAATTCCCAAGGGGATACTTTGCATAATATATATAGTTTCTGTATGTCAGGAACTTAGGGAAGAGCTAGTTTGGGTGGTTCTGACTCGGGAACTTTAATGTGGCGGCAGTCAGACAATGAATGAACATGGAATAGCATGATACTAAACTTGGGGACCACTCAAATATCTGTCATTCCTCATGGAATCTCTAAGCTTCTCCATGTAGTCTCTACATGGGCTAGTTTGGGCTTCTTTGTAACTATCAGATTGCTATTGTGGGTTGTTTTGTTTTGTTTTGTTTTGTTTTGCTTGCCTTTGGGCTTGGTTTGAGGCTAGGCAACAGGCCAAAAGTGATGGGCAACTAATAACTCCCAGAAATAGCCCTTACCCAAAAATTGATGGGAGTCAGTGTATAAATATTCCACTTTCCATCTCTCTCAATCGAGATAAGTCTGAGATGTGTGTCTTTGGGACAAATAGTCTGTATTCATCTACAATGGTAAGTCGCTTAATAATCACCTTCTATTGTCTGATTTACTTTTCCTGTCTCATTTCCTCAGTCTTTCACTGTTATCTCCTTAATCTCCAAATTAAATTCTTTTCACTCAATCCTTAGACTCAAGGTCAGCGTCTGATGGAACTCAAACTATAACTATAGGATTTCCTTATAATGAAACATATCAAAGAAAATATAGTGGTACTTCATTACAAAGTTTCTATAGTAAACATGGAGAAGCATATGCCAAGTTGTATGAAATACCTAAGAACAAGGATTATTGTAGGTTTAGTAACTTATTTATGAAATATCTACAGGCAAGTCATAAAGAAACAATAAATATAATATGGGCCATTATAATTATCACGATGTATAAAAGCTTCATTTTCATCTTTAATTAACATTTGTGCTGAACAAATTGTTTTCATTTTAAGGATTAAAATTAATGTTGGTATGAGTTTTGTAGATTACTACAATTTCTATGTAATTAATCCATTATCAAAATTGTGCGGATCTATTTTGAATATTTGTATCAGTTGGCATTTGCTGCATAATAAACCACTTTACTAAAACTTAGTGGCTTAAGACAGGAACTACTTAGCTCACAATTCTGCAAACCAACAGTTTAGGCTAGGCTATGCTGGGAAGTTCTTCTGGTTTCAGCTGGGCTTCTTCATGGGTCTCTGATCAGCTGGCAGATCCACTGGGAGCTGCCTGGCTTTCAGTGGCCTTTGCTATGATGATGTTTTTTCTGTTCCACATTCTCCACAGGTTAGCTTCTATTGTTCTTGTGGCTGGGACAGGGTTTGAAGAGAAAGCAAAGATTGTCTTTTCTTTTAAGAGAAAGAGCCGAAACCGGTTTGTCTCAGTGGATAGAGTGTCGGCCTTAGAACTGAAAGGTCCCAGGTTCTATTTCAGTCAAGGGCATGTACATTGCTTGCGGGCACATCCCCAGGGGGGTGTGCAGGAGGCAGCTGGTTGATGTTTCTCTCCCATCAATGTTTCTAGCTCTCTATCCCTCTCCCTTCCTCTCTGTAAAACATCAATAAAGTATTTTTTTTAAAAAAAAAGAGAGAAAGAAAAGTTTTCTTTGAAGCCTAGGCTCAGAAATAGCATAATGTAACTTTGATCACATTCCATGGGTCGAAGTAATAAGGGGAACAGCCCAGATTCTAGAGTTGGGATTAAACTGCACCTTCTGATGGGAAAAACATCAAAGTGAATTTGCAAAGAGTATGTATTCAGGAAGGGGAGAAGAATTGAGTCTCTATTTCTAATCTGTTTACACAATACCAAATGAAAATTAAATGATGATCAACAACAAAAATAAGAATAAAAGCAAGCAAAATGTTTTTGTGTATATGTCAAAATTGTATTTTATAAAAGTTACATATTAGATATAACACAATACAAAATATTTTCCGAAAGGAATCATAAATGTGAGATATTTTTCTATGAATACTTTTGGAAGTACCTAGGGAGGGCAGTGTTAGCCAAAGTTAAGAAGAATGAAAAGCCCTTAATGCAGGTTTTGATCTCAATTATCTACAAGTTATTAATGATCAATGTGGAACCAACCGAATTTGTTAAGAATGAAATGCCATTTAGAATCACTTTGAATATATACTATGTGTCTAAAGGATTATTTTCTTTTAATAGCTAAATTTTAACCCCTGAAAAGATAAAAATAGAGTGGAAATAGTGACAGGTCCTTAATTCTGATAGAACTCTAAGGCACTCTCTAATTATAATTCCAATTGGCCTATTATAGTAGGAACAAAAATATTGATTTTATTCATGCAGCTCATTATCTTTCTCTTCTCTATTAATATGAATGACTGAAGTTTGCAGTTTTCCCAACTTCTCAAAACATATTCTGGACATGGAATGAGGGTCACTTTAGCCTTAGCATTCCTAAACTAGCCATGCTAAATCCAAACTCTATAGCTAAGGTGAAAAAAGTAGGAATAATAGGGAATTTGTAATAGTCATTTAACCTTTGAAATATAAAAGCATTTTGGACTTTTCTTTAATTCCTATTATACCACAGATCAATCTGTAGATGTTGAAAAATAATATTTTCTTAAAGTCATACAGGGTTTCCAATAAAAAGGAACTTCTGCCGAAACCGGTTTGGCTCAGTGGATAGAGTGTTGACCTGTGGACCAAAAGGTCCCGGGTTCAATTCCGATCAAGGGCATGTACCTTGGTTGTGGGCACATCCCCAGTAAGTGGTGTGCAGGAGGCAGCTGATCGGTGTTTCTAACTCTCTATCCCTCTCTTCCTCTCTGTAAAAAAATCAATACACTATATATATTTTTAAAAGGAACTTCTCCCCTCTTCCCCCCACAGATGCACATATACACTAGTTTCACATAGTGATCTTTCTGTTAGGCATTCTATAGTAAGTTGATGGCCAATAAAATATTTTTATAATATGAGGTGAACTTCCTCCTAGAGAAATGGAGGGAAAATATGATTGTTAGGTAGATAAGAAGTCAATCATAATAACAATAGATGCCATTTACTGACCACTATTCACAAAGGTTACAGGGCTTGAAAATGGGAATACACCCACCCGACCACTGCTCACATTCCCAGGGTGGTGGCGGTCCCAGGGGCAGTCTGGGAAATCCATGGGCAGCAAGCAGTGAGGGTCACAATGGCAGATGATGGCAAGTAGCAGCAAAAGGACCTGGAGGCTCTAGAGTTCATCTACCCAGCCTTCTTTACAGTATTAGCAAAAAATACTCCCAGCTTCACCATTACGGTGACATATACCTATTTTTCCAGCAAAATCTAGAAGATAATGATGTCTCGGGCATTTGAAATTATTGGCATTACAAGCAGAAGAAAACCTTGGTATGGTGAGGATCTTTACTTTAGTGACAGTTGTGCAAAAAATTTAAATGATAGAGTCAAATTTAAAACCGGAAGCAAAAAGAAGCAGAAGAAGCTGAAAAGCAATTATTTCATAGCATCCTGATACAATTGGGAATTTCTTAAGTTGGAAAGCAAAGTCTGATGCAGAACTCTTGGATTTTTTTTTTGTAAGAGTGAAAGTAGTAGAACAAGCAAGAAAAATAAATTAAGCCTTAGCCAGTTTGGCTCAGTGAATAGAGCATACATAGGCCTGTGGACTGAAGGGTCTCAGGTTCGATTCTGGCCAAGGGCACTTGCCTGGTTGTAGGCTCCATCCCCAGTAGGGGGCGTGCAGGAGGCAGCCGATCAATGATTCTCTCTCATCACTGATGTTTTTATCTACCTCTCCTTCTCCCTTCCTCTCTGAAATCAATAAAAAACATATTTAAATAAAAGAAATTAAGTGAGGAAACAGCTATTTGAAACAGAGTGTTGACACATCTGATATTCACTTCTTAGAGGATGCTGGAAATACTGTGGAGGTAGATGAGTCTGTGTTCCAGGAAATGGATGACTTGGGGCTGGAAGATCATGAGGATGATTCAGAATACAATCCTGCCGACCCAGAAAGTGACTTGACTGATTAATGGACTATCCCCGCCTGCAGAGAGGCTTGACCGCCATAGCAATGGTGGCGATGCTGACAGACTGTTGATTTTCCTCTTTTTTTTTCCCCTAAGAAAAAATTATTTTCAAAACAATATTCTTCTGACAGCTTTCATCATTGAACTTAATAAGCTGACCTTAAATTTTCAAATGAAAAAAAAAGACAATGGGGCTAGAATAGAATCAATATTGTAGTCAATTGGTGTTATCTACAATAATCAGAAACCTTTTTAAAAATCCTTAAGAACGTAAAGAGAATTTATATTGGAGGAATGGAACCTTTTCGTTTGTTTAGAAATTTTGAATTCCTTTTTCATTGCAATGACAGGTTTTGTGTATATTAAAAATATTACTTTTCAGCTCTTCAATTTTTAAGAAAATACAAAATCACTTTTGCTTTTCCTTTGCTTCAATCATCCTCTCTGGCCTTACACCTTTACACTCTTTTTTTTTTTTTTTTTTTTTTTTAGTATATATGAGTATAGCATACTCACACCTGAGTGGCTGGTGGGTGTCATGAAGGTATAGTCAATTAGCATGTTACTCTTTTATTAGTGTAGATATATACAAAGGAAACTATTTTTTTTCTTAATTTTTTTGCCCTATTATATTTTCTTATTATTTATTTTAAAACTTTCTATTATTGGATATTTAATAAAAGAGTGAATCAATTTCTGACATCTGTATATTGCTTGATTATTTCTTCTTGGGACTAAAGGCAAGAGAAAGAAGTCAAGGAAAGGGACATAGAATGAAGAAATGAAATTTGCTTCTGCTAAAGAACAATAATTAACAGTGATAGATGAGATTTTGTTTCTCTTTCTAATTGTATCATATATGAGTATGAAAAGAAGTAAACTTAGCATTTTGAACTTGATCCTATTAAATTACAGAATATAAATTATATATTTCTCAAGGGGAAAATGGTAAAGTTAAAAGTTTCTCCCAAATATCTTAGCATCTATAATTCAGAACTTCCACAACTACAACATAATTCATTTTCTACAAACCCATAGCAAAAATAGAAAATCTTATTCTGCATACTTACAGGCTTCTTATCTAAATAGCATCTGTAACAGTTCTACAGATGACCTCATTTTGAGAACTGACTTGGAATATTAAACTGTACAAACTGAAAACAACTCCCAGCATCCCAAGTGATACATACAAGTGTGTCCTGAGTGGTTGAGTGGAAGGGGATATGACACACTGTTTTTGAACATGTCCATACCATTACACAAATTATGGCCTCTATCACTGCAGTGTTTCTGGCTATTGGTTAAGGGAAAGCAATCATTCTGGTAGTTTAAATTCTGTAAATATAGAAATACTTCAACAACGTGAAGTAGTTGGACAAGTCAAGTCATCAGTAACTTTAGACATTATGATGACAAATGTTTGGTTTGTTGATCACTTCTTTTCTTACTGTAAAACATAAGATATGAGCATCAGAAGATTTAGCTTTGTCAGAACTGTTGTGGGCCTTATAAAGATATAATAATTAGAAATATAACATATATATTTAAATATTTATTTAAAAGTAAATCTTATTTATTTAAATAAATGAAAGCCTAATATATATATATATATATATATATATATATATATATATATATTAATCATCACCCAAGGATATTTTTCCATTGATTTTTATAGAGAGTGGAAGAGAGAGGGAAAGACAGAGAGAAATATCGATGCGAGAGAAGCACATGGATTGGTTGCCTCCTACACAAGCCCTGACCAGAATCCAGACCAAAGAGAAGCCTGCAATCACAGTAGTGCCCTTGACCAGAATCAAACCTGGGACCCTTCAGTCTGCAGGTTGATGCTCTATCCACTGAGCAAAACCAGTCAGGGCTAGAACTTGGTATTATGTAACTACTAGAGGCCCAGTGCATGAAATTCTTGCTTGGGGGGGTGGTTCCTCAGCCCAGCCTGTACCGTCTCACAATCCAGGACCCCTCGGGGGGTGTCTGACTACCGGTTTAGGCCTGATCCCTGCTGTCGGATATCTGGCAATTGGACATCTCTCTTGCAATCTGGGACTGCTTGCTCCTAACTGCTCACCTGCCCGCTTACTCCTTACTGATCGGCTTGCTGCTCCTTAACGCTGCCATGGAGGAATTAGAGGTTCCTACCACCACTGCTGCACTAGCCAACCATGAGCCTGCCTTTAGCTGAGCAATGTTCCGGCTGTGGGAGCACACTGACCACCAGGGGGCAGCTCCTGTGTTGAGTGTCTCCCCTTGGTGGTCAGTGTATGTCATAGCAACCAGTTGTTCTGGTCATTCCATCATAATGGTCACTAAGGCTTTTATTTATAGCGATGGAACATCAAATGATTTCCCAAGTAATGTGTAGACCTTTGAATGTTGGTATGGCCCCTCTCAAAAACTAATTTATAAAATGTATTAGGCTCATGGTTTCTTTGTTGTTGTGTTGTTGTTTTTTTTAAACCTGATAGATTCTTCACTCCTTTTTCATACAGAGCTTTCCAAATTCAAGTTTTGGCTCCAGAAATAACTATGGATGCATGGAATATGGTGTCTGCATCTGCTCAAATTGTGCTGTTTGTGGTTCTGTCATAAACATGAATGAAGAAAAATCTGAACTTGGTTGGAGTCTACATTTGTAGCCAGAAATTAATGAATCTACACTAGCCTCCTTTTATTTTACTCTAGCCCAAACTTCTAAAACCCTGTTTTTCACTAGTTATCTACTTCATTCAGCTCGATTTTGTTCCTTAAAATTCTTGATAGGCATAGTCAAATCCACGGACATGTCTATCCAGGTTGCTACTAGAAATAATAAGTATAGATAATTTTTCCTAATTTATATCTGCAAAAACAACCAAAAGCTGTGAAAATAATACAGCTGTATTCAATTATATCAAGCAGGAAGTCTCACTATTTTCAATCAGACTTATGTAAGTCATTTAATGATTACTTGTATCCTTTTCCCAGCCATAAACATGATTCTGATTATCTCTAGATTGAAATGCTTCTTGGGAAATTTCCTTCAGTGAGCCCCAATCCAATCCCTTTACAGAAACAATCAATTTCCTTATCCTTTCTCCCTTTCCAAATATTTTTATGGACCAAAGTAACACAAGGATACATGACAGAGGGTTTTCCCGTTGCTGTCATAGCTCATGGAAGATGCAATTTGATGTATGTATGTAGTGTTGGGAATTGAGAGTCATCTAATGGTTTATGGAGATAATCCCATTTGAATTTGTATAGGATGCTCTCCTAAATCCAGTTTTACATGGTTTGTGATTACTTTACAATGCCTTTTCTTACTTATTTTACCAAATATTTTTACAATAAGTGTTGCTTCCCCCCCTCCCCCCACTTGAATTGTGGAACACACACCAGGAGCATAAAAATTTCCTAAAATGGTTAGAAATGGAGACTCTCAGACCTTGCCCAGACTTACTGAGAATGTGTTAAAATAACAAAAACAAAAACAAAAAACCTCCTCAAATGATTCATATAATATGCATATTAAAGTTTGAGAAACTGTTTGAAAATGTTTTCTAAAAGGAAAAACAACATTTTATCCTACTTTGCATATGATATACTCACTACTCTTCTTTTTTTTTTCCTACTCACTACTCTCTTTCATCTTTGAGTGAATGCTAGCTCTTCAAATTACTTGAAACATATCCTCATTTTCTTGCTTTAATTCTACCAAATTAAAAAGTTATCTTCTCCACACAAATACTTTTTCTACATTTACATTTGGCATTTTATTTCTGGGTCTAGAGCTGCACTCTCACATACAGCAGGCACCAACCACGTGTAGCAATTTAGAGTTAAATAAATAAGATACAAATTAAGCCTTGCCAGCGTGGCTCAGTGGTTAAGCATCGACCTATGTACCAGGAGGTCAAGGTTTGATTCCTGATCAGGGCACATGCCCAGGTTTCTAGCTCGATCCCCAGTGTGGGGCGTGCAGGAGATAGCTGATCAATGCTTCTCTCTCATCATTGATATTTCTATATCTTCACCTTCTCCCTTTCTCTCTGAAATCAATAAAAATATTTTTAAAGTACAAATTAATTTAAATTTCAGTCCCTCAATCTCTGTAGTCATATTTTAAAATACAGATTGAATCTTGGATAGTGCAGATATTGACCATTTACATCATCACAAAAAGTTCTATTGGACAGCAGTTGTTTAGAGACTACGATATTCCAAGTTAGGCTTTGAAACGGTCAGTTTCAACACCTTCCAGATCAGACTGGCAGCTTCAGTGAACCAGGATCACCAGTTGAAAGAGAAAATCTATTGAACTCAAGGGGTTATTCCCAGTGCACTTGGTCTATTTCTGAAATATCAAACTATTTCATGCCGGTTAGAAGTGTAAGAAGAAAAGTCAAATAAAAAGCTTCCTCGGCTCACATTCCCCTACCACAGTGGTTCCCAAAGTGGGGCACATGTCCCACGGGGGGTAGTTTGATTTTTAAAGGGGGAGACAATTGGAGAATGAGTTTTTAAAAGTGAATATTTTGCATTTCTTATGGTTCTAGGGGCTTCATATACAGTGTATAAATACATATTGTGATATATTTATGCATTTCACTTCTCTATTATGTGTTTTGAAACTTTATTTACTATTTTTCATATCACTTCATATTATTTTTTAAACAACTTTAGTGATTTCTTCCTCAGCACTTCAACTGTCCTTTCGTTCTTTTATGTTTCTTTCATGGACGCCATGTTCTTTGGGAGCTTGTATAGACCAAGTGAATGGCCTTTTCAGCTTCCCCCATGTGAATAGGAGTTCACTTTTTGAATAATAAGAATTATATGTCACAAGGGGGCATCAGGATTTTAGAGATGCTTACGTGGGGCATGGCCAAAGTAAAGTTGGGAACCACTGCTCCATAATTATTCAGAGATCATAGCAAAAGCATTCTACTGAAATGGAGAGACTTGGAAATGGGAGCAGAGGCTCCGGTTCCCCATCAATCACTGAATGTATGAGATTAGGTAAACTACTTAACATGTCCAAGTTTGAGTGTATTTATCGATACATTCAGGATATTGCATTTGGTGTCCTTTAAGTTCACCAAATTACCTCCCTTTTTGGAATGCTCAAGACCATGAGTTAGAAACTTCTAGTGCAGCTACCCCAAATCAGCCCATTATTACTATGGATATCGTTTAATGAGGGATGTGCATTTGACATACATCAAACACAAGTGCTAGGGTTACATATAATTTTTGAAGTATCTGCTTTCAAGGAAATGATCATCTAGGGGGTGGTCCATAAAGTGAGTGCTTACACCTCAAAAGAGACCAAGTTGATACACAAAATTAAAGGAATTACATGTTAAGATTACAGTCTATATTCATTTTTAGGAAGCATATATGTGAGTGAAATATTTTTAAGGGATATATTTATCTATCATCTATCTATATCTATATATCTATATCTATCTATATATATATAGATAGATAGATATATGTAAACATATGCAAAACATTGCATATGTTTATTAGAAGTACATGTTAAGAAAGTTTTGAAGTATATCCAGCCAGTATGGCTCAGTGGTAGTCATGTTTGACCCATGAACCAAAAGTTGCCAATTTGATTCCCGGTCAGGGCACATGCCTGAGTTGCAGGCTGAATCCCCAGTATGGGACATGTGGATGTGGGATGCAGCCAATCAACATTTCTCTCATTGATCTTTCTGTCTCTCCCTCTCACTCTCTCTCTCTCTAAAATCAATATCTAAATTTTTTTAAGTTTTAGAAGTTTGGAGAGCACTTTCTTAGAGGAGAGGTAGACAGGAAAATAATAATACAGAAGATGTGAGAAAGAACTGCTTCAACAAGAATATAGGATTCAATAAGTGCACAAAAGAAGCACATAACAATGAGTGGGAGACAGGGAAGGACAGCTTTCAGAAGATGTGATCCTTGACTTGAATCATCATAGCGAGGCACAAACATTGTCTGGAAAGAAACAGTGGCATGTGCAAAGTCACAGGTACCCTAACCAACATTAGGTAATGTAAGAACCACACTGGTTCAGGGTGGCTGTAAGCTATCTGCATGAAGGGGTAAGAAACAAGCCAGGAGAGGAGGCTAAAAGCCATAAAATGATATTGTACCAGAATCTGTGCGCCAGTAGCTCGCTGCTGCCCTCCTATAGCTCCCCTGCCTCCCCTCATAGCTTGCTACACTGCCCCCTCCTGTAGCTCTCTACACACTGCCGCACCATCCTGTAGATCCTCCCATCCCTACCCCTTCTCCCCTCTCATAGCTAGCTGCCTTGCCCAATCCTGTAGTTTTCCACCACCCACTTGTAGTTCGCTGCCCCGCCTACCTACAGATCCGTGATCCAGGTGTTACGTGGTTGGCCATTATGCCTCATGGTACAATGAATAATTAGCATATTCCTCTCTTATTATATAGGATATTTTTCCAAAATAAAAGGAAGTTTCCATTTTAAAATGTTTCTCAAATTGTTTCAGCTGCCATCGTTTCTTTGGCCAAAATTAATTGTTTCTTAAATATTAATTTTATAAATTGGGATTATATCTATATTACTTTTTAATCATTTGAATCATTTCCAAACCTCTACACAGAAAAAAAGGAGCACTGTGAAAACTTTGCAGGTTTCCATGTTTTATTAAACTAGTTCGAGTTTACTGCAAACACTGAAGAAAACTTGAGATCTCTGGAAATTTCTAAGGCTTTTCCAAATGCTTCCAAACATAGATGTATTTGAAAGTAGGCACGCATCATGATTAAGCTTTCTAATTTTCAGTGATTAGCATTATTATTTTCACCTTCATTTTTATTATTTTTGCAATCCTAATGTTTAGAGAATAAGAGATAACCTGGGACTATGACCTTGATTGTTTTCAGGAGAAAAAGGGAAAATTAGGATTTTTCTACACCATGTTATGCAACTTACATTTAAGAAAAATGGTTGTGTGTTTATAATACCAATACATATTCCAGTATATACCAATAAAATATAATTATTATCCAGAATAACTTTATTAACCTATTAATTTACTAATTACTATTAAAATAATTAATTTAACAATTGTGAAAATCAGGGAAATTTCAAAATAGATTTATGTTTAAATGATCTCATAGGAAGTTATGTTTCCCTGAGAATATATTGCCTACTCATCTGAAATACTTAAGTTTATTTAAGGCATGAGGGTACTTGATGGTTAACTTTTTTTCTGCCAGACCATAAATAGTATAAGAAATACCATCACATTGCCCATTTTATTCCCTTCACTGGCTGTAGACCTCTGGGCTTGGAAACTTAACTAAAAAGTACATGATTGAAATCAGATTAAGGCTTAAATTGCCTATTTTTAGTGTGTGGGGGGCTGATCACATTCAATTCACTCTTAGGTTTGCATTGCAGAAGAATTATATCTACTTAAAGACCCTGTTAGGAAAATACCCACTACTGATTATTTCTAATTTTCAGGCATAATAGTACCCAACTCTAAATATTCTACTTATTAATGAGGTTCCACAAATTTTACTTTAAACTGTAAGAAAGACATATGTATTGTAGACTATGAGTTCAAAAATTGTATCAATTGTAAATTGGCATCTCAGCAGATTTCTTAAATAACTGGAAAAGTACTTTATCCTGAGTTCTGTCAACTTAGTTGACCATGAAAAACAACCTTTTTATGTTATTTTCTATTGATTAAATTCAAATAGAGTAAACAAAGAAAAATTTCCTTTCAGAAATTGTTAAAGAACAGTTGCAACTCTACTGCTTCTATTATTGATTACAGGAGTAGCAAAACTCCAAAAATGCTGATGAAGGAGAAATTCTTTAAACTTTGCTTTATATGGCATATTTCCTTGTTTGTTCTCTATTTTACAAAATTGTTTGTAATATCAAAGCACTTTTTAAATATATATTTTATTGATTTTTTTACAGAGAGGAAGGGAGAGGGATAGAAAGAAACATCAATGAGAGAGAAACAGCGACCAGCTGCCGCCTGCACACTCCCTACTGGGGATGTGCCTGTAACCAAGGTACATGCCCTTGACTGGAGTCAAACCTGGGACCCTTCAGTCCACAGGCCAACGCTCTTTCCTCTGAGCCAAACCGGTTAGGGCTCAAAGCACTTTTAATTATGAAGCAGAAGAATGAAATGCTGCTGAATATATATTTTTTCAGCTTTCTGTTTACAGTAGATGAATATTTGGGAACCCATAAAATTTTACCAAATTCAGATCTACATTGATGACACCTTAGATTACAAGCTCTAAAGAGGAAAATGTTGATAAACCCTCCCTTCTCCCACCTGGTGGGCAGAGTATGAGGTAACCAGCAGCCCAGAAATACCTGAGTGCCTAACCATGTACCTTATATGAACCATACATTGAACCACCAATCAGCACCTGCCAAATACCCTAAACCCTTGTCCCTAAGTACCTGAGTGCCTAACCATGTACCTTATATGGACCATACATTAAGCCACCAATCAGCACCCACCGAGTGCCCCAAGTCCCCATTCCTTCCCATTCCTCCCCTCAAAAGCAGTGCTCACCTCTGCCCAGGTTGCTGCTCTCCCCCAGTGAGACAGCCCAGCAGGTCTCTCTCCTAATAAAGCCTGTCATACCTGGTTTTTGGCTCCCAGCTGATCTTTCATTCTGGTGCCAAAACCCGGAGGGGCAAATGTGGACTCGGACTAAGCAACTCCCTGACTTTTCTTGGTGGTTAATTGGCCCATCCTAGTCCCCTCTCGAACCCTGCTGAACCAGAGCCTGTAGGGATGTCTTCACCTCCCTTCCTCCAGTAGGCCTTTGGACCCAACTTACCACTCACCCACACACACGTTTTTCCTCGCTCCCTGTGACCTAGAGGGGCATTAGGATCTCAGGGTTACCCATCTACTTGGCTACTCATACTACGAAAGCCCAGGCGCTTGGCCAGGAATACTCTTCTACTCCACAGGAAAAGGTCTCAGGGTGATGATCTTGAAACCTTTTCCTGGCTCTCTCTCTCTCTCTCTCTCTCTCTCTCTCTCTCTCTCTCTCTCTCTCTCTTTCTCTCTCCAGGTTGGGTGAGGGGAACAGAAGGATGCTTCTTGTTCCTTCCCCAACTTCTGATAGCCCTTCCCTCCAGTCATGGGGACCTCTCAATCCAAACCCCCTCGAAACACACCCTTAGGCTGTCTCCTTGCCAATCTCCTGGCTCTTGGTCTTTCTGGCTACATCAAACCAAATAAGCTCTTTTTTTTTTCCAGTAACACTGCCTGGCCACCATATAAACTTGATAATGGCTCTCAATAGCTCAAAAACGGCACTTCCAATTTCAGTATCCTTTGAGACCTAGATAATTTCTGCCACCAAACAAGGAAGGCCTCAGAGATCCCCTATGTAGATTCTTTCTTCCCCCTGCTCCCACATCCTCGCTTTGCTCCTCATGTTCCACCCATCACATCCTCTTTGCAAAGTCCCCTTTGCCCCCTAAACTGGTCCTCAGCCCCTTTCTCTGTCTTCTGACACTTTTGACACAGCCAATCATTCCTCTCCACTTCTCCCACCAACCCCCACCCCCTTATACATTTTCTCCCTCACTTGCAGTAGATCCCAAAACCCAGACCCTCTTAACCAGCAGCCACCTTCTCACCAGTCCCTGAGAGCCCAAACCCTGAGAGCATTAGCTTCAAACAGCCTTTCCCATCCAACACTCATTCTCAGGCCACCAAAGACTGCCTTTCTCAACAGCCTCTTCTGTTCCCACATCCATTCTACCCCTGAGGGAGGCAGCAGGAACTGAGGACATAGTCTGAGGAGTCCACAGCCACACACAGATTGAGAGGCATCTCAGGTCTTTCTCCACTGACCCGACCACCTTTACTAAGAAGCCTGACCCAGCCGAAACCGGTTTGGCTCAGTGGATAGAGCGTCGGCCTGCGAACCGAAAGGTCCCGGGTTCGATTCCGGTCAAGGGCATGTACCTTGGTTGCGGGCGCATCCCCGGTAGGGGGTGTGCAGGAGGCAGCTGGTTGATGTTTCTCTCTCATCAACGTTTCTAGCTCTCTATCTCTCTCCCTTCCTCTCTGTAAAATATCAATAAAATATATATATATATATATATATATATATATATATATATATATATATATATTAAAAAAAAATAAGAAGCCTGACCCAGTCCTATGTCCTGACTTGGCACGACATCAACTATGTCCCCCTGTCCTAATCTATAGAAATTTACCACCTTAGACCCCACCTCCCCAAAGGGAGTCCTTTTTCTAAGCACCCATTTTATATCCCAATCAACCCCTGACATACACCACAAACTCCAAAAAATATATAAATTCCATAAACGCCTCAAAAAGAACTAGTTAACCTGACCTTTAAGGTCTTTAATAATAGAGACAAGGATAACCAAATTCAAAAACAAAGGCAAGATCAGGCCAAGGCTTAGGCCCAGAAGGAAGCCTTCCAGCTCCTAGTCACCACTCTCAGGAACCCCAGACCAGGTGCCAGTCTTCCAACCGTGGGTAAGTCAGGGGCTAAGCATCCTCCAGGCCCATGCTTCACATGCAGCAAGGAAAGATACCGAGCCAAGTCCTGCTCAAACACGAGACATCTGCCTGGGCCCTGCCCAGGATGGAAGGGAAGGCCACTGGAAATCAGACTGTAGTCTGGCCCCTCTGGTCCAGGCCTCAGCCACTCCAGCACGGCTGCCCTCTGGATCTGGTTTGGAGCTTCCAGACCTCCTGGGACTGGCCACTGAAGAAGCTGCCCAGGCCCTGACAAGGCCCCCAGACTTCCATCACCAGGACAGAGCCTCGGGTAACGACTGTGGTGGCAGGTAAGCCGATCTCCTTTTTAATTGACACAAGGGCCACTTATTCTGCCCTCTTTGAATTCACTGGGACCCTTGTCCACTCCTCACTCTCTGTTATGGGGGTTGACAGATCAGTCTCACAGCCATTAGCTACCTCATGAATACACTGCAACTTACTAAATCCCCCCATTCTCTCTTTCCTTATTCTACCTCGTGCCCGGCCGGGGCTACCATGCATCCCCTCAGAAATCCCAGTTGTCCCCAACCACAGTCACCCACCTCAGTTTCACTGTCTCACCCCACAAGGCCCAGCCATTTATTGGACTGTAAACGCCTTATCTCCCCTATGGCTGTCCCCTCCTCTGAACAAGAAATTTTATCCTTTCTCAGGCTCACTGGGTACTCTTGCCTCTGGGTTCACAACTTTGGTCTTCTTGCAAAGCTCCTCTGGGACATGACATGGTGAAGGGACCCCTCACTGAGCCTTCAGATCTCAAGGCCAACATTCTCACTCCTTTAACACTCTGAAAACTTCTCTGACCTCAGCCCCTTCTCACCCCACCCCACTCCACTCCACCCTTCCCAAAGAACAACTTTCTTTTTTTTTCTTTTTAAAAAATATATATTTTATTGATATTTTAAAGAGAGGACGGGAGATAGATAGAGAGCTAGAAACATCGATGAGAAACATAGACCAGCTGCCTCTTGCACATCCTGTGCCCACAACCAATGTACATGCCCTTGACCGGAATCGAACCCGGGACCTTTCAGTCCGCAGACCGACGCTCTATCCACTGAGCCAAACCGGTTTGGGCGAGAACAACTTTCTTGACTGCACAGGCTTACTTAACAGTCTGGCTATTATCAGAAACAGCTCATTATCTCCCAAACCTTAGCCTGTTATCTCTAGGGGAGAATGCAGCAGTGTTGAATCCTAGCGGCAGAGGCCTGGGAACAGGCTGCGGGGCCTGCTCCCTCCTCCCCCTGCCTTTTCTCCAGCCTCATATGCCTATACATAATTTTCCAAAGTCTTTGTTAACTTAGGGACTTTGGAACATTGCTGGATTAAATGATGAACTTCTAAATATTTTTAAATAGCATACAATACTGACACATTGATTGCTACACATGTTTTAATTCACCTACTCTTGGTTTCTATTACAGAAAGTCTCTAGTACTTTGTTGAATGTATATTTTCTAAGTGCAGTGTCTTACTTCTTATCCAACCATCTAGGTCCCTGGCTTCCACTGCTCCTTTCCTTCCCTTTCACCTTTCCCTTGGATTACAGCCCATTCTAACATTCCTTCCCACTTTCCCTACAAGACAATCACAAACACTCATCTGTCACCCCTTATTGGTAGCCCCATGGTGACTACACTTCAGCTTGGAGCGTGGAACTGGAAAAGGGAATCTCATACCCTTCAGTCCACCTCTTCTCCTCACACCTTTCAGCTTGTCTCCATGATCAGGGCTTTTTCTTCCTCTGTGGGGAAAACACATACATCTGTCTCCCCATCAGCTGGACAGGACCTGTACTCTTTCATTTTAATATATTTTATGATATTTTACAGAGAGGAAGGGAGAGAGATAGAGAGCTAGAAACACCCAGGACCTTTCAGTCCGCAGACCGATGCTCTACCACTGAGCCAAACTGGTTTCGGCCGGAACCTGTACTCTAATCTCTCATCCACGACATCATCCTCCATTTTGGCTTTCTGATGTCTCTTCAATCTGATAATGGCCTCACATTCGTCTCTCAGATAACGCAGTTGGTCTCTCGAACTTTAAACATCAAATGGAACCTCCACATCCCCTACCACCCTAAGTCTTCAGGTAAAGTAGAAAAGGCCAACCATCTCTTACAAGCACATCTAACCAAGCTATCCTTAGAGCTCCATATGCCCTGGACTGAACTGCTCTCCCTGGAACTAATGAGACAGGGCCATACCATGACAAACACTACTTCTAAGCCCCTTCAAGATCCTGTATAGGCGGCTTTTGTCCTCCAAACCCCAGAGGACAATTACCCCTCTCTGGGAGACTACTTCCCTGCTTTTGCCCATATGAGGGCACTCTTACAACAACATGCTGATAATCTTCTTCCCCATTCCTTTCCTACAACTTCTACTTATCTCTCAGTCCTCCCTGGGGACTGGGTTTACGTCAAGAAAAAAGGAAAGGCATCCTTAACACCCACATGGGAGGGGCCTTTCCCAGTCATACAATCTATCCTGTGACAGCAAAGGTATGAGGAATACACCCCTGGTATCACCTCTCACACATTAAGCCATACAAACCTCTACACAAAATACTACCTTTCTACACTTCTACCCCCACAGGATCTACCTCTCTCAGGCTCACCAAATGTCTCCCCACCATCCCCAAGGAGGACTCAGGGGCACCATCCAGGACTTGATGACCCATCATTCCTCACAGGCTAAATTCTGCTATTTCCTGCAGTGCATCCTGGAGGACTGGTCCTGGTGGTGACCGCGATCTGCTTCCTCAGAAGACTTAAACTCATGGAGAGTAGATCTTACCTGGAAAGGGACCCTCCAAGTTTATACTCCAGAAGAAGCTCAGATTTTCAAATTCCTTTTATATGTCTCCTCATATATCTTATATATCATATTCCTTATATATCTCCTCAGCATAATCCTCCTATAGGCAGCTAACAATGAATGCACCAATGGAGGTTTTTGGTCTTTTCAGGTGAAACGGTCTTGGGATGATGAGGGAGTCATCAATTCTACTATCTGGGATGGGAAACCCTCCAGTGTCATTCTCTATTTCGATGCCTGGGCGGCCATGGCCCTGGGGTGATCTAGTTGCAGTGGGTGGCATCTGAGCTATGCCACCAACCACAAATATCTATGTATGAAATACCGCCAAAAGGGGGACTGTGATAATAAAGGGGAGTTCTACTGTCCATACTGGCAGTGTTCTCACTACCACTCTGGTGCTTTATGTAGATGGCTAGTGAACCTCAGATCCCCCTTAGACTGTGGCTCCCTTATGTGTAATCCTGTCAGCTTTACCATATCAAATCCAGCAGACTCACTCTGGAACCAGGCTCAGCCAGCAGGAATTAAAATAGATGGAGGGTACAAGGATCATGAGGGTATAATTATACTCATCAAAACCTATATTAATCCCCGACCTATCCATCCCCCACTAAAGGACATTCTCTCATGCCCTATGAACTCTGGACCTACTCCTTTACCGACCCTCATCAACACAACCTTCCATCTACTCTCTAACATCAATCCCTCCATCTCTACATCCTGCTGGATTTATCTGTAACTGGCTTGAACTCATCATAGCTACTCCAATCCCAACCTATTGGACCACTAACTTAACTCTTACCTATACCAAACCTCAGCGCTCCCTGTACAACATCTCTCTCTTTAATACAGAGAGCACTACCTGTTTAACAAATACCTCTCAAACTACTACCTCAACTACTCCGACACGACACCTTACTATTGTGCACAATATATAAATTTACCCCCTCCCTTAGGTAAATTTATACCTAAGTTTGCCCAACACCGGGTATTTTTCTCCTCTGTGGGACTACAGCCTACACCCATGTTCCTCAGGACCTGTCACACTCCCTCTGCCTTATGTCTTCCTAACCCCAAATCTTTCTATCAGAATAGAGGGAAAACTTGAATCCTCTCTTGGTCTTCTTAGGCCTCGCAAAAGGATGGTTCTTCTTCCCCTCTTAGTGGGCACAGGAATCCTCACTGCAGTAGGGACAGGAGTAGGAGGCATTTCCTCCTCTGTTCATTTCTACCACAAATTGTCTGCTGCATTTTAAGAAGATATCTCCATCATTAGCAATTGCCTTGAATCCCTTCAAAGGCAGGTAGACTCCTTACCAGCAGTAACCCTACAGAACTGGCACGCTTTAGATCTCTTAACAGCAGAAAAACCTGGGTACCTGTGACTTTCTTGGGGAAGAATGCTGCTACTTTGTAAAAGAATCAGGAATTGTCAAAGATCACATTAAATTCCTCTGGAACAGGATTGACCAAAGACGACGTAACGAGCTAGAAGTGGGGTATGTCATTTTTGGCTTGCTTACTATATGCCTCCTCCCACTAACAGGCCCCACTAATAGCTATATATTCTTTTAATTTTGCTTTTTGGCCCCTCTCTCATGTGCTGTTTCACTAGTTTTTTGCAGAGCAGAATGCAGGTGTTCACCAAGCAGAAGGTGGGAGAGATCTACCTGGCCTTGAATTCAGAACCTAGAGGCACTTGTCACCAGAATCTTTGAGACCCCGGGTAGATGCTCTCTCTCAGCAGGAAGCAGCTATGGAAGATGGACCTTCACCCCTGACCTTGCCTGGACTCTCTTTTTTTACTATTACCAAAAGCCTAGAATGATAGATCCTCCCTTCCCACAACTGGTGTGGAGTATGACATAACTTGCAGCCCAGAATACCTGAGTGCCTAACCATGTACCTTATATGGACAATACATTGCACTCTGAATACTCTAAGCCCTCATTCCTTCACATTCCTTCCCTCAAAAGGAGTGCTCACCTCTGCACAGGTTGCTGCATTCCCCGTGAGATAGCCTGGCAGGTCTTTCTCCAAATAAAGCCTATATAATACCTGGTTTTCAGCTCCTGATTGATCTTTCAGATGCGATCAGCTATGATGGATTTTAAAGTGTAGATGAGCAATCACATTTTATTTCCATATAATATCTTAGGATGTTAAAATAAATTTTTATTTAACACAAAAATTTTATGACATACCATGGATGGCCTGTCACTAGGTCATTACTTAAAATATGTTTTTTCACAGATCCTTTGAAAAAGTATGGTGACTCTTTTCCGCAATTAAACAAACCGTGGTTAAGGGAAAATAAGACAGGATAGTGAGCAAATACATGGTAAAACACTATATGGATATATAACCGAGATTTTCTGAGTTCTGGTATACTCAGAGCTGCCTCTGTTCATTTGAATAGGTATTTAACATTTAACTTTCCTTCCTTCCCAAAATATTAAGTTCATCATAATTTGTGGATGCCATATATATGCACATATATAAGAAAATGTTATTCTCTTTAGTAAAAATAAATAAAATAATAGATTAGTCAAGGAGATAAAGTACTTGGAATGGGAATAGGTAGGTTTTACCTTTGAGTGTCTTGTGATTTGCTACATAACCTTGAGAAAGTTTCTTTTCTTCCTCTATACCTTGGTTTCCTTGATTCTTCTTGTAAAATTCAGGTCTCTAGAACCACTGACAAGAAGGCAGAATCTCAGAGGGAAGGTGGGTAGTGTAGATGGGTGGGAAGAGATCAACCAAAGAACTTGTATGCATATATGTATAACCCATGGACACAGACAATAGAGTGGTGAAAGCCTGGGGCAGGGGATGGGATGGGGGCGGGGCCAGTAGAGGAGGTCAATAGGGGAAAATGGGACGGACATATGTAAAACTTTCAACAATAAAGATTTTTTTAAAAAAATAACAGGTCTCTGCTACAGTGATGCTGCAAAACAACTCCTAAATTTCAATGGCTTAAAACATTCTTTGCTCTTGATCACAGGTTCTCGGGCCAATCAGGTTGGCTTGCTTTCAAGCTGTAGGTTGGATCTAGGTCTCCTCCATAAGACTTTCGTTCTGTGTGGAGCAGTTTGTAGCTCATGCACAGGAAGACAAGAGGCCAAGCCAAAGCACAGCAACACAGTTAAAGTTTTCATTGGCATCACATCTACTCACTAGTCATTACCCAGAGCGAGTCATATGGAGAAGCTCAAAGTCAATGAGGCAGAAATGTAAATTACACCTCTTTTATTAACAGGCACCACACAATTGCACAGTAAAAGCATGTGTGCAAAATTCTGTTAGAGGGAAGGAATGAAGAATTGGGAATAGCCCTAGCCAGTTTGGCTCAGTTCATAGAGTGTCAGCCTGTGGACCGAATAGTGCTGGGTTCAATTCCCATGAAGGGCACATACTTCGACTGCAGGCTCCTCTCAGGCCGAGGCCCTAGTAGGTGTGCATGCAGGAGGCAACCAATCAATGTGTTTCTCTCACATTGATATTTCTCCCTCTTTCCCTCTTTCTTTCACTCTCCCTAAAAATCAATGGAAAAATATCCTCAGGTGAGGATTAAAGAAAAATAAAGAATTGGGAACAATAATTAAATCTACTCCTTTCCTCTTCAGTCATTGGATATGTAGCTGTGCTTTCTTATATGAAAAGTTGTTTTAACCAACTTTATTTTAAGATGCCGCATATTACACATAGCTTTAGAAAGAAAGTGGATATGTAAAGATCCTATAGTAGAACTATGGGTGTGTTGTTTAGGCTACTAAAAAAGTACACCTTAGAAAAATATGTTTACTTGAACAAATGTTTTGTTTGAGTGATGAAACTATGGAAATGCCTTTTTTGTCTTTTCTATAATACTCACATTTTCTGTGTATATATTAATATCCTATATAATAAAACCCTAATATGCAAATCAACTGAATAGTGGTCTCTATAACACCCACTGACCACCAGGGGGCAGACGCTTAACGCAGGAGCTGCCCCCTGGTGGTCAGTGTGCTCCCACAGCGGGAGTGCCACTCAGCCAGAAGCTGGGCTCACAGCTGGTCTCAGTGCTAAGGATCCCTTGGTGACCAGGCGGGGAGTAAGGAATGAGGCATCCTGGACTGTGAGAGGGATGTCTGACTGTGGGGAGGAGTCCTAAACCATCAGGCAGACATCCCCTGAGGGGTCCCAGACTGGGAGAGGGTGCAGGCTGGGCTGAGGGACAATTCCAGTGCACGAAATTTCTTGCATTGGGCCTCCAGTTGTATTTTAAAAAATAAAAAAAGACTTTATCAAAATACATGTAAATAAAAGTTTCCGATTTTAAAAAAAAGAAAGAAAAATAGCCCAGATGGTACAGCTCAGTTGTTGATCATCCATCTATGAATCAGGAGATCACAGTTTGATTCCCAGTCAGGGCACATGCCGGGGTTGTGGGCTCAATCACCAGTTGGGGTGTGCAGCAGGCAGCCAATAAATGATTCTCTCATCATTGATGCTTCTCTCTCTCTCTCTCTCTCTCTCTCTCTCTCTCTCTCTCTCTCTCCCCCTCTCCCTTCCTCTCTGAAATAAAAAAAATATCCTTTTTAAAAAAGATATGTTTGCTTTTAGAGGATTAAATTTTAAATGCATAATATGTATCTCTGATAGCATTAATTATTCATCTCCTCAACAATATCATTTTATTTACATTATTTCGAGAAGTAGAAATCTTACAGAAACCAATGGATTATATGAATAGATATTATTTTTTATTTAGTTCTCATTATCTCTTTTGCTAAACAGGGCATGCAATTTTCTGTACAGTACATAAAGCAAAAATCTCCCTGTTGGTATCAAGTTGGCATGCAATTTGGTTTTAGGCCTGTCTGGAGATTGTGCATTCCCATACATTTCCACTCTGATCCTCTAATGGTCATCTGTTATGCTGTGATTACATGGATGAACTGCAAAAAGACTGTCAAGTTAAGGGCACAGCATATGTACAAAGGAAAAATGTTACAACTCAAAGTAAAAATACGCTGTGACTTACAATGACATTTGACACTTTAAATATAATGCAAATACTCCACTTTAAAATGCCTACCCATGAAAATATTCGAGGGAATACTTTTCTGCATTGATTAAAATCTCAACAGGTTGGCTAGATTCAAGATGCATTTGTGACCCTAGCCAATTTGCTCAGTAGATAGAGCATTAGCCTGTAGACCAAAGGGTCCCGGGTTTAATTCAGGTCAAGGGCACATACCTTTTTTGCAGGCTCCTCTCTGGCCTGGGTCCCATGGATATTTCTCTCTGTCTTTCTCTCTCTCTTCCACTCTTACTAAAAATCAATGGAAAAATATCCTCTGGTGAGGATTAAAAAAAAATAAAAAGATGTGTTTATGGTCAGAAATACCTTTCACTATTATAGTTAGTAATATTGAAGCTAGAAAGTGCTGAGAAGTCACATAATAGCTTCTATAAGACCTGATGGAGTTGAGGTTCATGTAACATTTTTTTTCTACTTTATTGAGAGACAAAAAATGGTTAGTCCAAGCTTTTCCAAGGAATATTATATTTCCTGGCTCTGAACACCATCACTGCCTTCAGTGACTCCTTTTACCTCTCTATATAAAAGGCTAATATGCTAAGTGTCCCTCCACCTGTCTAACCATTTGCTATGATGTATACTCACTACCAGGGGGCATATGCTCAACGCAGGAGCTGCCGAGCTGCAGTGACTTGGGAGTGGCAGTTCTTAGGGTGACGCACCCTGAAACCAGAGAGGAGGGAGCCCGATTCCTCACGGGGCCACCTAATTCCACCTTTGGCTGTGGGTTATGTCTTTGCTGGGGCACCGTCAGCCCTGAATGTGGTTTACTGCATACTTGTGTTTGTGTTCCACACCCTGTATGACAGCAACTTTGCAGAGTGCTTTCTCGTACTCTGGAATGTTGGAGAGCCGGTTTTGGTCTGATCCACACAGGCCAGGCTATGGGACCCCACCTGCCAGAGGGACCCCTCTCACTCTGCAGATGCTGGGGAGGGGCTGCGGGAGATTGGCTCCAGGGCATGTACAGCCCATCTCACCTAGTCCCGCCCCACCAGCTACCTTCTAATTTCCTTTAAATGTGCATGAATCTGTGCACCGGTCACTAGTGTAATAATAATCAAAGATAAAATTTGACAAAGGTCCAGTGATTCTTCAATAACAGATACAAGAGGTTGAGCCTAAATCCAACCTATTTTGGTACATAAGACTGGTTACCCTATTCTCTTCTGCTAGCATTGTAGAAGTATGACATAACTTTTTCTCTCATGCTTTATCTGGAATGTAAACAAAGATTGGATATTTCATAACCATGCCTTGCTTTTGATATCTCTATGTTCAGCTCCATGCATAGGACCTCATGGACACAACCTAACATATGAGTTCCTCTCAGAATCTTAAGGGCAGTTCATTTTACTATGCCTTTTATCCTTTTCTCGTTGTTCACTATAATTTAGTGAGGTTTAAAAAAAAATTTTACTTTTCAAAATATCTTTTTATTGATTTCAGCAAGGAAGGGAGAGAGAGCTAGAAACATCAATGATTAGAGAGAATCATTGATTGGCTGCCTCCTGCACGCCTCCCGCTGGGGATCAAACACACAACCAAGGCATGTGCACTGACCCAGTATCATACCCAGGACTCTGCAGTCCGCAGGTCGACACTCTATCCACTGAACTTCACCAGCTAGGGCTAGTGAGGGTTTTTTTTAGATGATCTAAGTGCTTTCCATGCATCACACCACATGTTCTGTCTATTAGTTAATTGACCTCTGCCTAATTATCTTCATCTGAAAATTGAAAATTATAATGGTAACCATCTCCTGAGGTTGAATTCAATAAAATGATGGATGTAAAGTGCTTGGGAAAAAGTACCCATCATATAGTAAACAATCCTATATAATAATAGGCTAATATGCAAATAGACCAAAAGGTGGAACAGCTGGAACAACTGGTCGCCATGAAGTGTTCTGACCACCAGGGTGCGTGTGCAGAACATGGTGAGTACTGGCGGCAGGTGAGCTGGAACACCAGAACAAGGTGGGGAGCCAGTCCCTGTCAGTGGGGTGAGCCTCTGGTGGTTACTAAAAATTCTTTGCGCTCATGTACCACAGTCCTATCTGGCACTTGCATCCACTGCAGTGACAAAGCCACTATTCTCACTAGTAGCCAACATTGGAGCTGCCATTTGCACCTGTTACCAGTGTCCGGCACTGGTCCCAATCACTGGTTGCCATCAGTGGGTATGAGTGGTGGCTGCTGACCTTGATTGCCCCTGAGGGCTTCTCCACTCCTCCCTGCTCCTGAGAGGTGATCAGGGCAGCAGCCTCTGCTCACACCTGCTGACAGCACTAGCCTCACTCACATTGCTGCTGGTGCTGGCCCCAATAGCTTCAAGCTGTCATCAGGTGTGAGCAGGGCTGGCACCATCAGTGTGTGGGAATGGTGGTGGTGGGAACAGGGTTGCAGGCAGACAAGGGACTGGAGGCCATAGCAGGAGGGGCCGGGTGGGGTTGCGGAGGATGGGCCAAGACCTGTACCTACCACAGCCTTGCATCCTACAGCTCTTTTCAAGGTGAATGAATTCGTGCACTGGGCCCCTAGTAAAAATATAAAGTATTCCCCTTGATACATTTAAAAACTATATAAGAAGCATCTACTGCATGGCCAAGCCCTGTCCTGGGGACTGGGAATTCAATTTTGAAAAAGATAGACATGATCCCTATTCTAATAGAGTTGACAATTCAGTGATATGACAAACAGATAAAACAAACATGATAGATACTAGTAACATAATTATTTTTTTAAATGAGGAGATTTAATCTGAGATAAGGTATATAATTTGCTACCAATCAGAAAGGTAAAAGGTAGTAGAGCCTGGATTTGAATCTAGGATTCTGCCATCCCAAAACCCAACCTTTAAGCCTGCCATTATCCCCATGCTGTTATGCTCATTATAATCTCTGAAATACTTTTCCACTGCAGTATTCCTCTTTTTCTCTTTATACTTCATCATCTGAAATCACTATACCATATTGTTACTTTTACTGGAATTTGATTTTCCTTGGGAGTTTATCAGTTGTGACATTGTTTCTCAAACTTCACTGCATATTGGAATTACTTAGGGATTTTTAAGATAATACTAATGTCTGGAATACCCCCCCCCCCCAGAGATCCTGACTGAATCATTCTGGGTTTAAGTCAAGTAAATCCAACATGCAGCCTTTTAGAATGATGGCTACTAATACTCTGAATGTAGCCAATGTATGATCATCAGGTTTCCTTCTTTAATTTCTCTCTTGGGACATCTTTCTGAGTTCTTTGAAAATTCATATTATTAGGGTCACTCCTGCATTTTCTTTGGACAAATTTGATTTCTCACACTGCCAAATCATCCCTTTAGCACATTTCAAAACTCTAGATCTCTAATGTACATCCAGTACCTTGATTATGGTGTCTGACCCCCTCTAAATGACCCTGAATTGGATAGTCTGTTGCTCCCTTTATTTTATTCCAATTTCTTCACTACATTAAAGTCGACCTTGTGTTTTCCCCAATGAGCACTCTATTATTCTGGCCCCATTACAGCCAAATTTCTGAGAAGTGTCTCTCCATTGTGTCTTCACTTATTCATCTTCCAGTCATCTGTAATAGCTGCATTTTTATTCAATTTGCATCTTTGTGTGTTACCAGAATATAGAAAGTACAACTCAGGTGATGTAAACAGAATACAATTTTATTTAGGTCTCACCTTGCCCATTTTATTCAGTAGGATAATGTAATGCTACACCTGACCAGGACTCATGTTGGCTCTTTCTTATATCTAGTCCACAAGACAGCCTTGACATTTTTAAAATAAATATATTTTTATTTATTTGAGAGGAAGGGAGATGGAGAGAGAGATAGAAACATCAATAGTGAGAGAGAACCACTGATCGGCTGCCTCCTGCATGCCCCACACTAGGGATTGAGCCCACAACCTGGGCATGTGCCCTGACAGGGAAGTAAACCATGACCTCCTGGTTCATAGATCAATGCTCAACCACTGAACAATGCCTGCTTGGCCAGTCTTGAAAATTTCATACTCCCAAAAACTGTAGGCTGAACCCTATGCAGCCACCAAAATCCCAAGTTTTCTCAAGCAGGAGTCAATCACAGCCTCTCAGGACTACAGGCATACTAGACTGAGTGTCTATATGAAAGTTCCCAACTAGACATGACAAAGGAGGAGGTGGTGGTGAATCACAAATCACCAAAGAAATCTCTTCCTTCTCTCTTATTTGACTTACTTTTAAAATGGAGTGGAATGGAATGGAATGGAGTATATTACACACATATAATGGAATTCATTCTCACATTATTTTCTTCATTGCTTCACCTGACCCACTAAGATCAATCTTAACACAACCAGACATCATGTGCCCTATGATGTGATGTAATAAATTACCCTTACTTAAAAAAAATTGAACCTAGATCAAATTGGCCTCTAGATTTAATTTAGGGTTTATAGGAAATATATGGTTTTAAGGAACAAGTTAAATGATACTACTAGAAAGCTTGGAACTAAAAAAAAGAATCTTTATAGGATAAATGACCTAGTTTCTCCAGAAAATCAATTTCAAGAGGAAAAGGAAGTGGGGATGTGTGGCTCTTATAGAATAAAAAAGACTTAAAGGACAAAAGAGCCAAACATGATAAGCAGATCTTGTTTGGAACCTAATTAAAAAGAAAGCAAAAATAAACAGCAAGCTGTAAAAATGATCTTGAGAAAATCAGAGCATTTGAATATTGTCTTATCATTAGATGTCATTAAGAAACTATTGTAAAATCTGTTAGGTATGAATATAGCATAATCATTGTTTTAAAAATCAAGAGGTCTTTATCATTTAGATATCCTATCTAATAAGAGAGTAATATGCAAGTTAACCATCTCTCTGCTATACCCACAAACCACACACACAAGCCAATCAGGACCAAGTACGCAAATTAACCCAACTAAGATGGCTGTGGCCATGGAGCAAGCAAGAGGCTTGGGTTTCCCTAGCAATGGAGGAAGCCAAGCTTTACACACACCCTGGCCTGCCTTGGCCTCCACTCAAGGCTACAAAGTTTCAATTATAGAAGGTAAATAAATCCCAGACACCAGGGCCTCTGCTTGGGTTGTCTGGGGGCATGGCTGGCCTGCAAACTACCACATGCCCCTCACCCAGGCTGTCCCATGGGAACTCCCACCCTGATCTGGGACACCTGTCAAGGCAAACCAACTGGTCCCCACCCATTCACCAGGTCTCTATCCTATCCTATCTAATAAAAGAGTAATGTGCAAATTGATCGTCACATCACTCCAACACACAAGATGACTGCCCCCATGTGGACTCAAGATGGTCACTACAAGATGGCCAGCAGGTAAGGGCACTTGGGAGGGACCAGGCCTGCAAGGGAGGCAATCAGGATGGCAGGCAGGCCAGCAGTCCTGGATTGTGAGAGGAATATCCTACTGGGATCTGGCCTAAACGGGGAATTGGACATCCCTCGAGGGGTCCCAGACACCCCCTCCTGTGCACAATTTTCGTGCACCTGGCCTCTAGTATATAATAATATATATATATATATATATATATATATATATATATATGTAAAATTACATAATGACTGGTATTTATTTTTAAATTTTCTATTTCCTAAAATTTTGGAGATTAAAAAAGTGGACAAATTTGGCTCAGTGGATAGAGCATTGGCCCACAGACTGAAGGGTCTCAGGTTCAAGGTTCAAGGGCACTTGTCTCAGTTGTGGGCTTGATCCCTGTCCCCAGTTGGGGAGCATGTAGGAGGCAGCCAATCAATGTGTCTCTCTCACATCAATATTTCTCTCTCTGTCCCCCTCACTTCCACTGTCTCTGAAGAATCAATGGGAAAATATCCTTGGGTGAAGATTAACTAACTACACAACTAACTAACAAACTAAATAAGAAAGGAAATAAATAAATACAATTTTTAAAAGTGGACAATTACTGATCTTAGGACTTATTTAATATTCTAGTTTCTCAAACTTCGTATTCGCTTGGAAATTTCTGTAATAAATTTGTAATATCATTTTGCATTCTTACTTTTAATTTCATTGTTGTTGCTGCTGTTGAGTTTTGTTTATTCTTTCATAGCTCAGGGATCTGTATATTTTAAACTTACGCCAGGTGACTCTCCCTATTGACCAGATATAGTTACTCATGCAGGAGATGAATCCCAACTGGGGATTCAGCATCATTTCTCCACTAGCTCAGGTCTCACATATTTATTTGAAATTAGACTTATTTAAGTCTTTAGCATTCAAGAAAGATAATCTTTTGTGTGACTATGCAAATGACCCTACTTCAATTGTGAGGAATTAGGAAAAAATGGTTATTATTGGGGTTAGCCCAGGGCTGCTTTCAACTGTTAATTGATACAGACAGTGCAGTGCACAAATCATAAGTGTATGCATACCCTAAACTCCGTTTCTCCCTTAAACTTGTCCAGCTGATGATGACCTAGAGTCATTCATGCCTTTCCTATTCTGCATCGTATTAGCTTAGCTATCTAAGTCGGTTTTTATCCTTCATTCACATTGAAGAGTGCTGTGTAGCAAAGTTTAATAAATTTGGGACAGATGGGGGGATTTACAGAGCTGCAATAAAAAAGTAAAAGCAAATAATGGACTATTTGTGTTGTGTGTTTTGTTGTTGTTGTTGTTGTTTTGTGTGTTTTTTTCAAAAAGTCCCTCCATAATTTCTCCAACCCAGGCTTATATCTCTCCCTTGTTGTTTTTGTTTTCTATGGAATGCTGCACACATTGTCCCTCCTTGTGGTGAGTAAATGGAAACCAAATACACATGACATAATCTACATTATTTATCTGACACCTATCAAAATGGAAAACTTTTGCTATACAGAAGATTCGGTTTTAAATCTTCAAACTGAGCACTTTCTAAAATGTATAGGCTCCAAAGACTAGGGTGCTTCTTGCCTACTGAATACTTGCGTTTCTGTACATAAGTTTGAAAAGAGTGAACAAAGTCAAAGTTTGTGTGTCTGAACAAGATGACAAAAAAATTCTTCAATGTTAAAAAAATTAAATGTATAAAAATTTCATAGACAAGATTAAGTACAAATCACAAGAATGGAGACTTTACAGAATGAAAACTCAAACAGCCAATAAATGCATGGAAAGATGTTCAACTTCATTAGCTATTTGAGAAGTGCCGATTAAACCTCAATAAAATGCAAATTAAAAAGCATAATGAACTGCTATTTCAATACCCATTATGCTTAGAAAAAAGGTTTTAATACTAAGTTTTTTGCCCCAGCAGGTTTGGCTCAGTGGATAACCATCAGTCTGTGGCCTGGAGGCTCCCTAGTTTGATTCCAGGCAAGGGCATGTATCTTGATGGCTGGCTCACTCCTCAGTCCTGGTCAGGATCCTGTGGGAGGCAACCAATCCATGTGTCTCTTTCAAATATCTATCTATCTATCTATCTATCTATCTATCTCCTTCCTCCTTTCCACTCTCTCTAAAAATCAATGGATATTGGGAGGGAAGGTCTGGGGGCCAGGCTGGCTTGGAAGGAGCAGGAATGCCCAGGCTACAGACTCCTCTGAGAGAAAGTGCAGGGGCCCAGCAGGTGGTTGGGCCTGGGGCAGGGGCTGGATATGTAACCCTGCAGGCAGCACCTTGCCTGGGCTCCTGGAGCGCCCCAAGCATTCTACATCATGATGGAGCTGGAGCACAAGCAGCAAGAGAGAGGAGAGATGGACAAGATGAGGAAAGAGAAGCTGAAGGAAGCACAGGCAAGAAGGAAGAAAAAGGAGATGGAAGAGAGTCCGTCATCAACGGAGATCAAGGAACAAATTCTAAAGTTGCAAGAGAAGCTTTGGGCCTTACAGGAAGAGGGGCGCCTATTTTGCTTGCATCTCAAGAAAGTTGTAGATGAGGAAGAAAAATGGAGGCAGAGAAAGAGCAGAATGACTTGACCGCTCTGACCTCAGCTGCAGACACACAGGAACTCATTGCCTCATCGTAAAGGGCAGCTCAAGAGCACTCAGCCTCCCTGCAGGCACCCTCATGGCGCTGGTGGAGCCAAACAGATGGCCCACCTCAAGTGCTTACCACCTGGCATTCTGTGGGCCCAGAGGCTTTCTTGGAGAACCCAGAGCACGGGCAATTCCACAGCAGTGCCTATGGAGCTGCTCAACTCCCACCTCACTATAGACCCACTCAACTCTCCTATAGTCTCAGCCGGCAGCTCAGAGCCCCTTCGGCATTTCCTGCAGTGCAGCCCTTGTCTCAGCCACAGCCACAGCCACAGCCCTAAGCCACGCACAGCCACTTTCATCCCACCCAGACAGGGTGTCTCCAGCCTGGTGGTGGGTGCCCTGGCCTTGCAAAAGCAAATGAAACATGCTAACCAGCAGACCGGCTTCTCTGACTCATCCTCCCTGCCCCGCATGCGCCCCCAAGCTCCAAATCTAGCCTCTGCACTCCTTGCTGTCCTCACTGCCCAATGCAGATGCAACCAGCAGCAAAGTCAGGCTTTGCAGCTACCAGCCAACCTGGCCCCTATCTCCATTTCATTCAGCACAGCCAGAATATGTGATTGCACCACAAGTGACCATCATATTTGATTTTCACCCTCACAACCCCCTTGGGTGAATGTCCCCATTGTGTCCTAGTGAAATCTGCCATTAGGGGTGGTGGTGGTGGATATGAAGAGCACAACTGAGTTGATATGAGCTTATCTTTAACCCAGGAAAGGGAAGATTTCAATTTGCTCCAAGCAAGTACACTTTTTTTTTAAAGTCTGAGAATCATTATCCCAGTTAATGAATGTGCATTGTGTCATAGTCAGTAGTCGACACTGTAGGAAATGAGACCTTAGCAGGACAGAAGAGAGCAAATATTAAAAACCATATAGGGGCATTCAAAGAAGGGCAAGGTATTCTAGTGCATGCTAGGTACACACAGTGAAGCCAGCTTTGGATCTAAGGGATTAATCATCAAGAATTTCTAATAGAGAATTCCAGAAGGATTTGAATAAAGAATACTCAGGGTGAGAAATGGTGGGCAAAGCACCAGGTACACTAAATGGTCTGTGTCTCAACACCAGGAAAAGGAAGGGAAGAAAACTGATATTTATGAGCAACTGTGATAAGTCAGGTATTGTAATATTTACTTTATTACAATATATATTACCTTATATATTCTTCATGACAATCCCTTAAGTAAATAAGTATTCATTAATTCAACAAGTTTCCCTAACAATTATTTGTTAAATATCTATTCTGTGCCAGACTTTGTGTAAACATCAGAATATATGAAGAATAAGAAACTGTCAAAGGCAAGAAACAGAAAATCCTATATAATAAAGAGCTAATATGCTAATTAGACTGAACAGCAGAACAACTGTCCAGGAAATCTTCCAGACAAAGCCAGGGCTGTGAGGGCTGAGGCATGAATTTCATGTATCGGGCCTCTAGTATAAACACAATTTTTTTTTTAATGTCTCCATTTTGACAATGAGGAAACTGAAACTCAGAGAGATTACACAGTTTATCCAAGTTCACCAAATAAATTATTGACTGAACTAGTGTTAGAACTAATGATCACATTTTTACTTTTTCTCTAGTTATGCATGTAATGTAAGAAAGAATTTATACCACAGTAAAATGGTGAGATGAATTCCATCTGCTTAATGTGGCAGTGTGGGCACTTGATGGTAATGACACAAGTGTCCCTTACCTTTTTATCAATAACTCAGCTCAGGAAGGTTTTATTTAGTTTTATTTATTTTGTCTATTTATTTAAATTCTCAGGTGAGATATATTTCCATTGATTGTTTTGGTGAGAAGAAAGACAGAGAGAATTATCCATGTGAGAGAAAAACATCAATTGGTTGTGCCCCGATCAGGGCCCGGGCTGGGAAGGAGCCCTTGACTGGAATGGAAGGAACCCCAGGGCCCTTTGGTCTGTAGCCTGACGCTCTACCCATTGAGCCAAACCAACTAGAAGACTTTTTCACATTTTCACTTACTTCACTTGCTGTACATTGTTGGTAACTTCGGAGTGTTGCCTAGAAATATTGCCTTAATATTATGGGTCAAGTGAGTTCATAACACCAGAGATACAATGTTTAAAAGAAAGAAAACTCTTCCTGTTTCTCTTTGTGATGGGAAAAGGGGACCTAAAAAATCATCTGCTGGATTAATCTGAGTCAAAGTAAGAAGGCTCCTGTATTCAGTTGGAACTACCTAATTTATTTATTACATATAAATCAGCACATATCATAGTTATCTTGGGTTTTGTCTAATTATTGTCAGTATTCCTCTAAAGAATATAAACCCCGTTAAGCCAGATCTACTTTAATCACAAGTGTGTTCCTATCTTTTGACAGAGAAATATTAGCAGAGAAAATGGTTACTGATTAATAATCTTTTAAAATTATTAATAATTTTGACATAAGTGTATGATGCGGAGGTAAAATGAAGATGTAGTGAGGTCTGTATTGAAGCTAGTTGAGGAAAGAGCATTACATTTCTCTTTCAACATATAGATTAGAATTTTTAACCAACAATTTAGCTCAATACAATTCAGTTTAATTAATCAAATCCCTGACTTTTGTCAACACCATAACTATTTGAGAAACCATATATCCCACTTATAAAAATCCTCCTGACTTCATATAAGAAATCACCACCTTAAGGTCTCCCAGTAAAAATGTGTTTTTCATTCAATGGCAACCAGGAGTCCACCCCAATATCTCGTTAGCCTCAGGTAGAGACAAAATGAAAAAGAATATCTGCTCAGCTGGTGTAACTCAATGGTTGAGCATCTACCTATGAACCAGGAGGTCATAGCTCGATTCCAGTCAAGGGCACACACCCAGGGTGCGGGCTCAATCCTCAGTATGGGGCGTGTAGGAGGCAGCTGATCAGTGATTCTCTCTCATCATTGATGTTTCTATCTTTCTATCCCTCTCCCTTCCTCTCTGAAATCAACAAAAGTATATATATTTTTAAAAAGAATATCTAACATACTTAGATTGTAAACATTATTCTGGCTAACTAGATTATCTAATGCTGGAGGCCCAATAAGTAATTTATTTCTAGCCGAAACCGGTTTGGCTCAGTGGATAGAGCATCGGCCTGCGGACTGAAGGGTCCCGGGTTCGATTCCGGTCAAGGGCATGTACCTTGGTTGCGGGCACATCCCCAGTAAGGGGTGTGCAAGAGGCAGCTGGTCGGTGATTCTATCTCATTGATGTTTCTAACTTTCTATCCCTCTCTCTTTACTTTCTGTAAAAAATCAATAAAATATATTTTTTTAAAAAGTAATTTATTTCTAGCCTAACCCTTCATCCCTTCATGCATTTGTATTCTATCGTGCCTCAGAAGTAAAAATAAGTCTCCAGGAAGCACTCTCATGATGGGCCTTGTCATTGGCTGCTTTATCCAACACTGCATACCAGTATCTGGATCATTCTAAGTATTTCATAAATATTTGAGTGAATGAATGCATTGATTGATTTAATCCATCAAGAGTTGAATAATCTCTGAAGCATTCCAAGATCAAGTCATAATTGGATATATTTGTTTCTCTGGTACCATTCTTTCTTTTTAAAATCTTTCTTGTTGAAAGAATTACATTGGTCCCCTTTATTCCCCCACTGACCCCATCTAGCCCCAGGCCTTCACCACCCTATTGTCTATGTCCATGGGTTATCTATAATAATAAAAAGGTAATATGTGCCAAAACCTGTTTGGCTCAGGGGATAGAGCATCAGCCTGCGGACTGTAAGGTCCCAGGTTCAATTCCGGTCAAGGGCATGTGCCTTAGTTGCGGGCACATCCCCAGTGTGTGTGTGGGGGGGGAGGTGCAAGAGGCAGCTGATTGATGATTCTCTCTCATCAGTGTTTCTGATTCTCTATTCCTCTCTCTTCCTCTCTGTGAAAAATCAATAAAATATATTTTTAAAGGGGATAATATGCTAATTAGATGAATATCCTTCTGGATGATCTACTGGATGAAGCCAGGGCTTGGATGGAAGCCTGGGTCCCAGGTGCTGGAGGGAAGCTGGTACCTACAGCCAGGGAAAGGAAGGCCTTCTCTCTCTCTCTCTCTCTCTCTCTCTCTCTCTCTCTATATATATATATATATATATATATATATATATATATATATATTATTGATTTTTTACAGAGAGGAAGGGAGAGGGATAGAGAGTTAGAAACATTGATCATCTGCCTCCTGTACACTCCCTGCTGGGGATGTGCTCACAGCCAAAGTACATGCCCTTGACCGGAATTAAACCTTGGGCTTTTCAGTCCGCAGGCCGATGCTATATCCACTAAGCCAAACTGGTTAGAGCAGGAAGGCTTACTCTTGCACGGATTTCGTGCATCAGGCCTCTAGTTCATATATATACATACAAGTTCCTTAATTGATCTCTTCCCACCCACCCACCCATTCTAGTGCCCTTCTTTATATACATAAAATAGTATTGTCAACCCAAAGTCCCATCATGCTGTAAAATGACAATTCAATATTTAATTTATACTTTTTTTTTTCTTATAAGGAATAAAAACCATCAAGAGTACCTGATTGTCTTTCATTAGGGCTTTGCATACTCCCTCATGGAATTTATTGAATTAATATTTTGAATGGTCAATTTGGTGGTTTTATTTCCTAACATTCAAGTTATTCATGTTTTCATTTGATTATTTTTCTTTTGAATAAAATTTTGTTCTTTTTCTTTCTGCTAAAGCATTGGCAGTTGCCATCACAGTGCTTCTTCGTGAATCTTCAATCATGTTGATGATTCAATGTCCCAGCCCCTGCAGAAATGGTGGATAACACAGATTTAGTCGTAGAGCCAGAGAAAAATGCTGCCACTTTCTGTTGTTAAGTGTATTATTTTTCAAGGGCTCAGGCTCACAACTTATTGCCCAACATTATATTATAAAAGATCTCCAGCATGCAGAAAATTTGGAAGAATTTTACAGTGAACATTTACATACCCAACACCAAGAGCTGACAATTAACATTTTGCTATATTTGTTTTATCACATATTTTTTATCTGTCTACCCCCTATCTATCAAGGGTCATCTTATTTTTGTAGGCATTTTATCTTTTTTAAAAAATATATATTTTTAATTGATATTTTACAGAGAGGAAGGGAGAGAGATAGCTAGAAACGTTGATGAGAGAGAAACATCGACCAGCTGCCTCTTGCACCTCCCCCCTACCGGGGATGTGCCCGCAACCAATGTACATGCCCTTGACCAGAATTGAACCCGGGACCTTTCAGTCTGCAGACCGACGCTCTACCACTGAGCCAAACCGGTATTTTATCATTTTATCTTAAGTTGCACACATCAGTATACTCCAGTCCTAAATATTTTAGCATGCAAATCAGAAGGTAAAGTTCAGCACTTGTTTGCAGGTTTTTTTTTTAATGTGAAGCAAACTTTAGTTAAAATAATATGTACAAATTCTAAGCATGTGGTTTGACGAGTTTTGACATATAACACAAGCTCCTTTCACAATATAGAGCATTTTTTTCACCCCAGAGAAGTTTTCATATGCCCCTTTCCGGTCAGTCTCCACCTCTACCCCTCCTTTCAGAGGTCACCACTATTCTGACTTTTTTCCTTCATAAATTAATTTTCTCTGCCTGTTCCAGCACTTCCTATGAATTGTATCATACCCTATGAACTCTTGTCTAAGGCTTCTTTCACTCAGCATTATGTTTTTGACAATCATCTCTCCATGTAAAGAACTCCCTACTTTGTAATACAATACTAAGTAGTATTTCATGATATGAATATATTGCACTCTATTTATTCTATGATCCACACTGTGTTTCCAGTTCCAGCTTTAATGAATAAAGCTCTGTGTACATTCTTGTACAAGGATTTGTGTAAACATATGTTCTCATATGACTTGGGTAAATATCTAGTAGTACACTTCCTGGTTGCAGCATAGGCATATCTTTAGTTTCAACTAAAACTGTCTGATCTTGCCCTGGCCGGTTTGGGTCAGTGGATAGAGTGTTGGCCTGCGGACTCAAGGGTTCCAGGTTCAATTCCAGTAAAGGGCATGTACTGTGGTTGCAGATACTTCTAACTCTCTATCACTCTTCCTTCCTCTCTGTAAAAAAAATCAATAAAATATATTTTAAACAAGCAAAAAAACAATTAAAAAAACCTGCCTGATCTTTTTGCCAAGATACTTGTGTAATTTTACACCCTTACTCAACAATGAATGAAAGTTCAAGTTGTTACACAACCTTGACAAATTATGTGCTATCAATCTGAACATAACCATTCTGGTAGGTTTAGTGGGATCTCCTTTGTTATGTTAATTTTCATTTCTTATATGACTAATGATCTTGAGATTTAAAAAAAAATTTTGCTGTTCCTGGGATAAATAACATTTGTTTATTCAGTATTTTTTTAAAGAGTTGATTTCAACTTGCTAATATATTGCTAACTATTTTTATGACAGTATTCATTAGGGACATTCACTGAGTGGCCACATTATTATTATCTCTGAACTCATAATAATCTGGCCACTCAGTGTATATTCTACATAAATAAAGGCTAATATGCAATTTGTCATCTCAACCAGAAGTTTGACCAGCAGGCAGGCCGACCAATCACCCATGTCCCCTCCCCCTGACCAGGCTGGCTGGAATCCACCCATACACAAATTCATGCACCGGGCCTCTAATATATATATCACAATAATCTGGTCACTCAGTGTATATTTTTATTTCCTTTGTCAGGTTTTATAATTTCAAGGCCTCTGGGGTAGGGGCCGCACTAGTTGTCTAGTAACCAAACACAGAGTGACTGGGACTGGTGCATGTTGGCTCAAAGTGTGAGATCTAAAAAGAGAAGTGTGCCCTAGCCTGTTTTGCTCAGTGAATAGAGTGCCGACTGAAGGGTCCTGAGTTTGATTCCAGTCAAGGGCACATGCCCCAGTTGTGGGCTTGATCCCCAGGGGGGAGCATGCAGGAGGCAGCCAATCAATGATTCTCTCTCATCACTGATGTTTCTGTTTCTCCCCCTCCCTTCCTCTCTAAAATAAATAAAAATATATATATTCAAAATAATAATAAAAATTGCAGTCTCAAAGAGATATTTGTACACCCACGTTTATAGCAGCATCAATAGCCAAAAGGTGGAAGCACCTCAGCCATCGATGCATAAAAATGTGGTATAAAAAGTAAGGAAATTCTGTGACATGGTCCAACATGAATGAACCTTGAGGGCATTATTACTGGCATCTAGTAGGCAGAGACAAAGGTGTTGCTAAACCTTCTACGTGCACAGGACAGAGTCTGTGGAGAAGCACAGGACTTGGTTGGAAAGTATGTGAGGAGGATTCTCTGAAAGGTTGGAGGCCTCTTGCAGAAGGCGGCAGACCACGCCTTGACTTTTCCAAACAAGTCTGAGGCCCGGGTGTTTTGCTGGAATCTTTATGTTTGTTCTTTAGACTTCCTTGCTTAAAGGACACTGCAGACGCATGTGTCTTCTCAAGGATGCTTACCCTGCTGATAGTATCTAATAGTTAATTTTAGATCAAGCTGTTGCTACAGTAAAAGCCTAAGCAGGCAGGCAAACAGGGCTGTCTGGTTCCTTTAGCCAGGCAGTCGCTTAGCCCTCTCACAGAAACGTGTGTCAGAGCAATTATTCACCCATCGCTCAGGGGCTGCCGGTCAGCCCTGGCAAGTATCCAAACAACAAATAATTATTCAGTCCAAAATGTTAATAGTGCCAGGGTTCAGAAAGCTTGCTCTGGAGGAGCTTCCTAGTCCAATGCGTCAAGGCCAGCATATGTAGTTGATAACAGAACTCGGCAACAGCTGGAGACTAACATTTCTTGTAGATGAGTTCCACCTGTGAAAAGGAACTAAGCTACAATGAAAAATTTCTTTGGCCAGTCACAAGGAGGCCTGTAGTTTTTTGTATGAGTTTTGTTGTTGTTGTTGTTGTTGTTGTTGTTGTTGTTGTTGTGTGTGTGTGTGTGTGTGTGTGTGTGTGTGTGAGAGAGAGAGAGAGAGAGAGAGAGAGAGAGAGAGAGAGAGAGAGAGAGAGAGATCCTCATTATTGTTAACACAATGAACCTGCCAGAACAAATCATTATGAAGTGATGTCTAGCCAACTGGATCTTCCAAAGATGTCCTTGCAGTGCTATCCTCAATAACCAACTACATGGGAATATGGCAAAAGTTTAAATTCGAGATAGAAGTGATAAAATAAAGAGAAATGAAATGAAAAGTGGACCTTCAATTTTAGCCAGCCAAGTTTGGCTTTGGGAGTAGGAAGAGCATGGCATGGTGGGACCAGCTTGGATTGGGAGAAAGAGAAAGGGGGAGGGGGAAAAGAAAGAAGAACAAGGAGAAGCCACTTCTTTTGTAGGTTGTTTTTGACAATTCAGTCTCCTTTTTCCTGAATTCTATCATTTGGAGGAGAGTGGAAGATACTCTAACAACTGATAGTTTTCTTTTTGTCCCACAAATACCTCATGCCTAAATATGCCCGATTTCCTCATCCATCAAACCAAGTGGTTTGATACAAGCATTATGCATGGCATTTCTCTCTCCGGGGTTAATCATTTGTATTCCAAATGCCGATTTCTAAGATCAGGACTTTCCCAACTATTACTTTCTCTGGCCTTGATTGAAAAGCAGTAATGCTTTTTATGGCAGGTAGATTTGCTTCTTAAATTTATTGTCTAGCTATATTCCACTTTAACTTGCAAATGGAGCACTGTGCTTGGGAAGAGAGATTTTTCTAGTCCTCCAAGCTCCACAACCCGGTCTTCTTTTATTCAGGAGGTAATGCAGTGGTCCCCGGAAGCCAGGGAGAGGGGATGTTTCAGGCTCAGGGCTTCTGCTTCATGCCCCAAGCTTCTCCGGCTGCAAAATATGCAGTCTCACAGCATATTTATTGCTAACCACATCCTTTATTATGCATTTTCTATTTTCATAGACAAGTATAAATATAAATAAAACAGCAGAGAAAATGAATGTAAAACAGCATGACAGAGCATTTAAATGGGAACACTGAAATAAGGGATTCTGAGTGCGGAAATAAGACAAATATCATTTCTATATTTTGAAGAATACAATAATTCATTCTATTTTTATAATATATATTATAATATAAAAGTCTAAACCTGCTTTAAAGTCACAAGAGCAATATAATTTAACCATCAACATTAAGAGTTTCATCTCATCTGTATTTGCCTATCTTTAAGATTGCTTCATAGATGGCCAAAGAAAATGAATTCCTATCAACCATGAAAATTTCTGGTCCCCAACCACTTCTCTTGGGATTCTAGTCTGGTAACTATTTATTTGAGAAATGTAAGAAATTAAGTTTCACTAACAGAAGAAATTATATTCTTCCTCCATCTCTGGATTTCTGCTGTGTAATTTCCATTAGACTTCTTATTCAGGAAGCTCTCATTTATCTATATTTCAAAGGACTGTAATACACTTCTGATAATTAAAAAATCCCAAGCATTGCAAGCTCTTCCACTTAAAAAAATTATAGAAACATTTAGAAAGAAATTCATTAAGACTGTTTATTTTCCGTTTTGACTAGTTAACAGTTCCACAGAGAAGATAGAAGTGGTAATAAAATTACCTCAAGATAAAGAACGTAATGGGGCGTGAAAATTTCTTCAATTAGGTAATAGTGAACTCTACAACACTTAATGGTCTTCCGGAGCATTCAGTTTTTGAGAACTGGAGGCAACCAGACATCAGTACACTCTTCTGTTTTGAAATTAAATTTTCTTTACAACAGTCAAGGAACTAAATCTTTCTGTTTACTTCACCTTGTCCCAATATTCATTGTTTTTTTTAAAAAAAATCTTTATTGATTATGGTATCACATAATTGTCCTCATCCCCCCATTCCCATCCCAAGCCCCTCCCCACACATGCCCCCACCCCCTGTTGTCCATGACCACTGGTTGGGCTTATATGCATGCACACAAGTCCCTTGGTTGACCTCTCCACCTTATCCCCACCCTCCCCTACCTTCCCTCTGAGGTTTGACAGTTTGATCATTGCTTCTCTGTCTCTGGGTCTGTTTCTGTTCATCAATTTATATTGTTCATTATTTCCCCTAGATGAGTGAGATCATGTGATCCAATAAATACTCTTGTAAGAACCGAAACTGAGGCAAGCCATAATGGTTATGCTGAGAGGCAAATGAATCAGTCTGCAATGAGTTCCTTTCTGGGCCAACAGTTCTTTTGAGTCCCAATTTCAATGTCAAACAGTTCCTTATGTGTACATGTCAGCCATGATATTTCAGATCTGGTTGGTGGACCAATGGTGGTGATGCAGGTCCGACCATCTCTGGTTTGGTCCTGGGCATCCTTCAGCGACGCACAGCTGTATTGCTTCTATGAAGAGATACATCATCTGGCTGGCTGGCATGACTCAGTGGTTGAGCATTGACCTATGAACCACGGTTCAATTCCCAGTTAGGGAACCCGCCTGACCTGTGGGCTGCTGGCTCAATTCCCAGTGTGGGGTGTGCAGGAGGCTACGGATCAATGATTCTCTCTCATCATTGATGATTTTTATCTCTCTCTCCCTCTCCCTTCTTCTCTGTCATCAATAAAAATATTTTTTAAAAAAAGAGAAAGATAGCCGAAACCGGTTTGGCTCAGTGGATAGAGCATCAGCCTGCGGATTGAAGGGTCCCGGGTTTGATTCCAGTCAAGGGCATGTACCTTGGTTGCGGGCACATCCCCAGTAGGGGGTGTGCAAGAGGCTGCTGATCGATGTGTCTCTCTCATAGATGTTTCTAACTCTCTATCCCTCTCTCTCTTCCTCTCTGTAAAAAATCAATAAAATATGTTTTTTAAAAAGAGAAAGATACATCCACTTTTCTCCCTAACCATAACTCATGTTCCAGAAAGCAATTTTGATCTCAACATGCTAAATGAAGTGAAGTGG